>PISX010014413.1:0-53124 GCA_004024625.1 Mellivora capensis
TAATTTTAGCCATTCTGACTGGTGTGAGGTGATATCTCATTGTGGTTTTAATTTGTATTTCCCTGATGCCGAGTGATGTGGAGCACTAAAAAAGTTTTTTTAAAAATGAAAGGTATTAAGATAAACTAGTTAAAGAATGTTAAAAGAGGAAAGGGTAAAAGTAAAAAAAAATTTGCCGCAGGGGAAAAAAAAAAACACCACTTTCCAAGACTAAAGATTCATGGGGAAAAAGCCATGCTTTGCTTTCTCCTCCTCTGGAATTCTGCTGTTCTCTTTGGTAAGTGAACTTGGTCTTGGCTGGATTTCTTGTTGATCTTCTGGGGGAGGGGCCTATTGTAGTGATTCTCAAGTGTCTTTGCCCCAGGTGGAATTGCCCAGCCCTTACCAGGGGCCGGGCTAACTAATCCGCTCAGGTTTGCTTTCGGGAGCTTTTGCTCCCTGAATGCTTTCCGTAGAGTTCCAGAGAACGAGAATGAAAATGGTGGTCTCACAATCTCCAGCCCAGAGGAGCCGAGAGCTCAGGGTCCCACTCTTTAGAGAAAAGTGCTCAATCACTCCCAGGGTCTTCCTGGCCCGGCTGCGCTCTGAGCTCACCCAGCCTGTAACCAAGCATCTCTGTCTCTGGCACACAGCTCTGCCTGGAGTCTCTGAAACCTGCAGATCCCTGAGCTCTTCCAGGACGGGGTCTCCCTGGATCTTGTGGCGACCACACTCACAGAGCACCGGCCTGTGCCATGGATTATGGTTCAAGGTAACCCAGAGCTGAGAGCTCACTCCTTGGCTCTGTCTCTGTAGCCGGCTACCCCATTCCAATACCTGCGAGCTCTGCGACACTCAGACACCCCCAATCCTCCTGTGACCCTGCGGGACCTGGGGCCACACTGACCCCGCGTGGGCTTCACCCTGGTTTAGCCTCTGGAGCGATGTCCCTCAGTGGAGCAGACTTTTAAAAGTCCTGATTTAGTGCTCCATTGCTCTGCCACTTGCCAGGGGCCGGCCCCTCCCCTGCAGTCTATCCTCCCATCGCTTTGGATTCACTTCTCCACCGGTCCTACCTTCCAGAACGTGGTCGATTTTGTTTCTAGAATTGCTGTTCTTCCTCTCTTTGATCTCCCATTGGATTTATAGGTGTTCGCAATGGTTTGATAAGCTCTCTAGCTGATCTCCTGCTACCTGATGTCGTCTCAGCCTGCTACTGCTCCGCCATCTTGACTCCTCCTCCCGACTCTAGAGGGTCTTGAAGGGCATTAGGAAACTCTTCAGTAACAGCTCACAATCCAACTTCAGCCCAAGGGTTCTAAGAAACAGAGGGAGTTCCTGAACCCCCTCTGTTAGGGTTTATCTCAAAGAGTTCTTGACTGCCTGGATGATTCAGGGATCTTCAGGGTGTTGCTATCAATGAAAAGCTCAGCTACACTGAGGTAGATAGGTAGAGGGTTGGGGAAAGAAGGCAGAGGAGATGTAGTCAGTTCAGGAGCACCAGAAAGCTTTTCTACTTCAGATAGACCCTAGGGAAGGTCAGAGTTGTCTTTAGAGAGCCAGGATTAGTTTCTTATAAGGAAGAGAGTTTTGAGTCATTTGATTACTTGGAGACCTCTGTAACCAACTGAAATAGGCTTCTCATTGATTTTGCTTGGTTATATTCCCCCTTTCCAGTTGTGCATGCAAATAAATTCATTTTCAAATTTCAAAGGATCTCCAAAATGACCACTGCAATTTTATTTATTTATTTATTTTAAAATATTTTATTTATTTATTTGACAGAGAGAGCACACAAGCAGGGGGAGCAGCAAGCAGAGGGAGAGAGAGAAGCAGGTTCCCCACCAAACAAGGAGCCCAATGCTGGGCTCCATCTGGGGCTGGATCCTAGGGTCTTGGGATCATGACCTGAGCTGAAGGGAGACACTTAACCAACTGAGCCCCCAGGCTCCCCTGTGACTATTGCAATTTTAAATGTAGAGTGCTTCTCAGGTAATTCTGGAGAGGAGAGTGTTAATACCCTGTAGAAGCCTTACCAAACAGAATCCTGTTAGGAAAGTGTTAATCCCCTGTGAGTACTGGATAGAGTCAGATGGGATGTGTGAATCCCCTGTGAGAAATTCTACCTAACAGAATTGGGTCAGAGAACTTTTACTCCCCTGTACAGACCAGCACCGAACAGAGCCAAAGAGAGGCTAAAACCTCAAGCAAGGAGGTAGGTTCAGGAGGTAGGTTCAAGGAGGTAGCACCAAACAGAGCCAAAGAGAGGCTAGAACATCAAGCAAGGAGGTAGGTTCAGAGCCAGGAGGACTCAGCACAGGAACTCAGGCTGTGTGTGTGTGTGGGGGGGGACAACAGAGCACAGAGGGTTCAAGAAGGTACCTTGCTCGACCAACAGCAGCACCAAGTTGAGGCTGTGTGTCACTTCAGATCCCACTTCTTCAGACACCAGAAATGTCAACCGAGAAAAGAGGCTGAGCTAGAATAAAAGCAAAAGCATTTATTTGGGGTTTCAGAATTACAACTCAGGAAATACAGATTTGGGCAGGAAGCCAAGCAGTCCCCCCCACCCCACCCCTGCCAAAAGATTTAAAAGACCAAAAAAAAAAAAAAACTATATATGTTGTATACATAAATTTTTGATTGAGAAAAGAAATACAAAAATTTTTCTGGATTGGTGCTGGTGGCAGAAAACCAATCTTAGCTGAACATAATTGATCATTAAGGCTATCACCAAGCAAACTCCCTTACTCTAGGAAGTTGCAGGTGTTCAGACTAGGTCCTTGAAACATTTGGGTCCCAGAGAGCTATCAATAATCGGGTATAAGAAATGAGAAGTGGGTAAGAAGAAAGCTTGGAGAAAGGAAGGGGAAACTGATGAGTACCTATCCACTGTCAGATATAACTCCAAGAATTTTAAAAGCACTGTCTTACTTAATTTTCCCAACCCCCCAGGAGATGTTCATTATTCTCTCCCATTTTACAGATGAGAAAACAGAGGTATAGAAAGTCTAAGTGACTTGCCCAATGTAACACAGCTAGAAAGTTTTCAAGACAAGATTTAAACTTAAGTTTGGCTGATATCAAGGTCCCAAGCCCAGGGACTTCACTCTCTGACAAGGACAAAGGGGAGCAGGTAATCAGGAAGGTAGAGATGGCTGAACTACTCTAGGAAGGGGTGGGAGGTGAAATCTGAAAAACTAACAATTGTCACGTCGAACCCACACCCAACAGGCAGAAACCACAGATGACAACCGTTCTCTGTCTCAGCACCTCTTCAGACATGTGAACTTTTCACCAGGCCACATTTTAATTATTCACAGAGGTCCAGTCTAAGACAAGTACACAGAGGTGGTGAAGTTTTGTTGGGAAAGCAGACATTCTACTTTTATGTGTGCTGCCTTAGTCCATCCCCAGAATCCTTACTTTTGCGGCTAAGTGGAAATCAGTTATCATCACTTAAGAACTAACTAAGATTTTTTTTTTCAAGATTGATTTATTTTGGAGAGAGAGAGTCTGTATGAGCAGGGGCAGGAACAGAAGGAGAGGGAAAGAGATTCTTGAGCAGACTCTGAGCTGAGTGTGGAGCTGTACGTGGGGCTCGATCCCACAGCCTGGAGTTCAGGACCTGAGCCGAAATGAAGAATTGAGGGCTTAACTGACTGAGCCACTCAGGTGCCCCACTAAGATTTTTATAAATCAAAATTCCTGAAGAAACAAAACAAAAGAAGGTATGTTCTTCAGTTCTGGTGGTGTTCTGTTTGGGCCACTGTAACAGAATACCACAGACTGAGTGGCTTAACCAATAAACATTTCTCACAGTTCCAGAGGCTGGCGGTCCAAGATCGAGGTGTCGCCAATTTGGTTCTTGGTGAGGGCTCTCTTCCTGGCTTGTAGACAACTTACTTCTTGCCATCACAAGACACGGAGAGAGAGAGAGAGCTCTGGGTTTTTCCTCTATTTCTTCTTCTTCTCTCCTCCTCCTCCCCATCCCCCTTTCCCTCCTTCTTCTCCTCTTCCTCCTTCTTCCTTCTTCTAAGTTTTTTATTTTTTTAAGTAATCTCTATGCCCAACCTGAGGCTCGAACTCACTACCTTGAGAGTCAAGAGTTGTGTAGTCCTCCAACTGAGGACCTCACTTAAGTACCTTGCAAGGCCCCACCTACTAATACTATCCCTTTAGGAGGTTACGGTTTCAACACTTGCATTGTGGGGCAACACGAACATTCAGTCCACAACACTAACAGTAACAAATAAGTCTGTACACACAGAGCATAGCAGCTGACAAAGTAAATTCACATAAATTGTCTCATTTGGACTTCATGTTTGTTACCACTGAGTTAGCTATTTTTATTTTCCTTGTTTTCCAGATGAGGGAGCTGAGCTGAGAAGGATTCAGTGATTTCCCCAAGGTCACACCCCTAGTAAGTGGCCACGGTGACAGGCAAATTCAGGTCCTCTCGTTCTAAATCCCGTGTTCTTTCAGCTGCTGCAGAAATCAGGCTGTACCGCCCCCAGTATGAACAGCCGCAGTCACAAAGCCGAAAGGAGAACTGATGTTTACTTAGTGCTCTGCTACGGACCATCCTCTTAGAAAACATTATCTCCTAGGGTGGGTATTACTCTACTTTAGGTCCCTGAAAAAATGCGAAACTATCAGGTTTAAGTTGCTTTTCCAGATCATGTGGCTCGTCTATGACAGAACAAGTATTTGAACCAGGTCTGGCTGAACCCAGAGATTATGTTCTAGAACCTTCTGCTTTTTGAAATGCTCTTTGGAAAACAGTATGAAAGATGAAAATATTCTGCTAGACACATTTACCGAGATTTTTAGTAGAAATGGATCTCTTGCCCTTTTAAAAGCATTAGTGTCTCACAATGTACTCCATTGAAAGCCCTATTTTCTAAGCACTGCAGATGGAGGACAGATGTTTCTTTATGCTCTGAAAGGTCCACTCTGTGTAGCTGACCATAATGAGATTGTATCTTGTTCTGAATGTTTCAGAAAAATGGCATCGGACAGATCATTCCAAACGAAAGCCAAATCAAAGGAGTTACTGCATAGATTTGATGAAAACAACAGGATGTTATTCAGTGGTTTGGGTGGGAAGTTTTCATTTCAGAGTTCACTCAGAACCACACAGCCATTTTCAGATGTGTTCGACCCTAAAATTCAGTCTCAAGTCAGAGAATTGCATGCATTATCTGACTGAGATTCCTGGGTTGGGGTGGGGTGCCACAGGTATGGGGCACAAAATGCTGGACTTTATTTCAGTATGATACAGAATTACAGGTAGAATGAAGTCCTAAGGCCATGGAGACGGAGTGGAAACTTGGACTTAGGTCAACTATTCAGATAAAGTTACTTTCTGTGAGTTCAACGGTTATACTTGAATGTGTGAGTATATTTTAAACACCTATTTGGGAAGAATAATTGGGCCTCTAAGATAGTATTTCCTAGGCTTTGTTGTGTTTTGGGGTCATGATTGCAACCCATGACAAGGTTTTTAGGGCCAATACACCAGTGGACTTAGGTTTTGACTGAGCTGATCACCAGGTTAAGAAGTCTGCTGGCATCCTGCAGAGAATCCTAGTATCTCAGGCCTGAATTTGGTCTCGCAGACACATAGCTCAGCATTTCTCATTTTATTGAAGAGGAAACCAAAGTAGGCTCCAATAAGGTTTAGTGACATTCTGGAATTAAGCTTAATACAACTGAGAGAGCATTCCCCAAAGACCTAAAGGACCCAAGTTCAAGGTAGTGTTTGAAGATTTGGTTGAGGTTTTGCATAACATCTAAGAATATGAACTCTGAAATCAAATCTGCTAAAGCAGATTTCTTTGCTTACTAGCTCTGTGTGTTTTGTTAAAAACATTTAACTTCCTTGAGCCTTAGTTTTCTCATTTGTAGAATGGGCACAAGACTTTCATCCTTCAATTTCACCATCCTGTTACACCTTCAAATAATGTACTCAAAGTTCTACTTCCTTGTGCTGATTTTCTGCCCACCAACTTTCAATGACTTTTTGTCATTTTCACAGTCGGTCCACAAAAGTACCCACTAGTAGTTTCTGGCACATACCCTTGCAGTTAGGTATTCTGGCTGACCCACTGGCCCCATGACACAGTTTGCCGGTGCCTAGTTTTCTCCTGTTTATCATTCTGCACCCCTGCAACGTGCTCGGCACTGCACTGGTTGAAGGGGATAAAAAAGTGAAGAAGATTTGTTTTCTGTCATCAATTTAATTAGGAAGAAATCTAGAAATAACCTTACTACATTGTTATTTTGAATAAAATCACCTAACTCCAATTTTGGAGAAGGAAGGTGGCCAGAGGAGGTTGGAGACAAAATGATATTTCATCTTAGTTTTGATGAATGAACGGAGGGTTGACCAAAACACTGAGAGATGATGATGGTTAGATAGATGATAGATACCATTCCGTATCTCCATGGAAGGAAGGAATGTCTGATGGAGAGGACAGCACGGGCAAAGACACATGGAGGCTTAGAAAGGCCTGGTAAAGAGGACTGATGCAGTTCCATATGGAGGGCTCATAGGAATGCATGTGGGAAGTCCAGCATGGCCCAGTGCATTTGGATTTTGGCCAAAAGAAAACCACTGGAGTCAGGCCACAACGCTGTTTTGTTCTATCCCACAGGGCTCCAAAGGGCAGAACATTAACCTTTGCAGTGAGTCACATGTAAACAACTGTGTTTGCCGGAGTCTCTTCCTCAATGCACTGAGGCTGGAGGCATCTTTCATACCATGTGACAGAGCGAAAAGTCAACATGGTTACATTTCTGCCGCTGACATCATTCTAGCCATGTGCCACTGGATTTCATTTTTCCAAGCTTCTAGCTAGTTACAAGAGACAAGACCATTTCCTTTAAGTCATACTGCCCTTGCTGTGGGAGGGCAGATGAGGATGAGACGGTGGTACATGGTCCCAAAGGAGACTCCTACTGCCCTGTTCTCAGCAGCATCCTGAGTGGTGATGGATAAATCTTGTTACCAATGGGCAACCCAACATGCCATCATTTGCATGGTGACTTGGCTATCTGATTGCCTCCAAGGAGATGTAGATGCTGCCCAGGGCATGGCCTGTTTTATCAGCCATGTTAGGCCAGAGAAGAGGGAGAAAAGAAAGGGCCTGAGTACTCCTGATGGGCCAGATTCTCCTTTTTCTGGTCCCATATACTTTTCTCATTTGGAAGAGAACATCTCATTCACATGTCAGCCAGTCAGATGGTCAGATACTTATGGAACATCTTGGAGCCAGGACCAAGACTTCTGGTAGACATGGATGCTATCCACCCCAGTTTTATAGTCTGGTCAGGAACATAGACACTGAAC
This sequence comes from Mellivora capensis, assembly GCA_004024625.1. Classification (NCBI taxonomy): domain Eukaryota; kingdom Metazoa; phylum Chordata; class Mammalia; order Carnivora; family Mustelidae; genus Mellivora; species Mellivora capensis. The sequence continues at coordinate 7,334 of PISX010014413.1, forward strand.
GAGTAGTAGTTACCAAAGGGATGGATACCTCAAAGTAGAGTGTCAGTTGCGATGAGAACACACAACAGAGGACCCCGAACTTGCACCTGGTCTGGGAGGTGCTATGCTAAGGAAATGACCATTGACCCCAAGCACTGGATGAACAGGAGTTAGGTAAGCAAAGGGAGCATGGAAGAGCCTTCTAGGCAAAGAGAAATACATGTTCAAGAGGTGGGAAAGATCATGTTTTAAAAGATTTTCTACTGTATCTGGAGGAAAAGTCATCAGGACTAACCAGCAGTGAACACCTACTAGGGTCAGAAAAGATGCTAGGCATTTTATATAATCTCATGGAACCCTCCTGAAGCCCTTGTTTGTCTTGTCCCCATTGATCACACTGTAACCTCAGTACTTCGGGTGGCAACTGGCTGGGAGCAGAAGCTTAGTATTTGTAGACTAGAGTTTACATTTTATAGAAGAGGAAACAGAGGCTCAGAGACATAAGGTTACTCAAGGTTACTCTGATGGAGAAAAGCCTCCAAGCCAGGATGGAGCGGAGTGCCTTCCTGGTAGCCTGCTGATTGTCCGGCTCTGTCTAGGACACTGATCTTGCTTCTCCTTCTTCTAGATACAAAGGAGCACAAGCCTAAGAGCAGTCCTGCGCTGGGCACCAGGGCCCAGAGGAGGAGCACAGCACACAAGATCCAGGACAGCCCATCGCATGTCAGGTGAGCCTGATGGGCACACAGTCTGCCCTGGGAGCTGGTACCCCATTGGAGCTGTATCCTAAGTGTAGGGAGAAGCTGACACACCACCAAGACTGGAGGTATGTCTCTCCAACTGAGCCTGTCTGCTGCTTGGACACTTAGGCTCAGAGCCCCATGGAACAGAATCCTGAGACCTGAAAATTTGGAGGCACGTGGGCCCCGAGTCAGACTCCAGGCTCAGTGTAAGTGGTGAAGGAGCGGCCTCAGATTTCCAGCTTTGGTGTTAAAGCCCACGAGGGTCAAGTACCTCGTGGGTCACTTTTGTCATTACTGGGACCTATCATCTGAGCATGATGAAGGCCCTCCTGAGACTGTTCTAGCTGGCCCGCCCTCGAGAGCACCTCTTCACTGTTGGGCTATCTTCTCTGATGCAGAGATGGCAGAACGACTCTTCCTACCAGTTCCATCCTCCTCCACTTGCTATTATGCTTTAGGTTCTCCAGTGAATAAAATAAGATTTTTATCTTATTCGTATGTCCTGAAAATGAGTCATTTCAAAAGCTCAAAAATAAATGTATGATGTGTTCAGACTCTTAAGAAAGTCAGTATTAGCCCCCATCAACACTTCCTACTCACTGAGCCTTCTATGTCGATCAGAATATCAGAGTTGCAGGCACCCTAGGGAACACCTAAGTTCACCCTCTCATTGGGCTCAGTTAGGCCAGGCCCCTGAACTCACGGACCTATGCACACTGCGCTGGAAATGCCATCATGAGGGCAGATGCTGAATTCCACATGTCACAAGGACCGCACGTCCTCTCACCTGTTGAGCTGACCTCCAGCATCCTCAGCAGCACCAAATCCCCTGAGTCACGGCTCACCCTGAGAGAGAAATGTGTTGTTTTCCTACAGGCCCTCCAGTCATGGGCTCGGTTAGGGTCTCCGCTGAGTACTCCAAGCAGCACCTATTCCATCTGACTCATTTCCCCCCTTGCAAAAAAATTCTCCGTGGATACCCTTTTCTAAGCAGGATGAATTAAGACTCACCACCAGTAGAAAAAAGGCCAATCTCTTTCATCTAGAAGAAGATAAAAACAGACAACGTGATTACACAAAGTTGCTTGGTCAGGAATCTTTCCTTCCTTAGCAGAGTTCAGTGGCAGGTTGGGGGACAGGCAGCATCCAAGAGCTGTGGTCCCACTGGGTGCATGGACCCCAGGGACAGCTGACCTGATGTACCACTTGCCTTGAAAGGCAGGTGCTTTGAAATGACCCCAAAGGCAAATGCCAAGGGAATCAGGGCTTCAAGGAGTGGGTTCTTTGCTTGACTTAAGGCTTTTTCCATGCTTAGCAGTGCATTCAGCCAAAAGGCAAAACCAGGGAGGGACACACCATCAGCTTGGGGTGAGAAACACAGCTTCTTATCTGGAACATGGCATGAATTCAATAAGGACAGCATAACCCGCTCCTCCAAACATCTAAATCAGCAGAACGAATTTAGAACTAATTTAGCCTGAACTGGGATTGGTAGTCATTTTGCAAGTCTAAAATGTCTGCCAGCATTTCCCTATAATAAATCAGGGCTCTCAGGGAGTTAGACTGCCATTCTGTAGTGAAACCCAAACTGACGACGAGCCTCATCTCTACCTTGAAACAAAACCCAACATCTTAACCTCTCCTTTTAATGGCATGAGGGTCTTTACCCAACATCTCCCACAGGACTTGAAATTCAGAATGGCATCCCATTCTTCAAATAATGTCAAAAGTACTCAGAGCTTACATTAGGACATGTAAATAAAAACAGCATTTTTTTTTCAAAAATAATCACATTTAACAATACATTAGTACTTTGGATAAAATTTTATATTTACATGAAAGAGTATTTAAAACTGTGTTTGTGCATGTGTATGTCAATCTTTTCCCAGAATATTCAGAGCCTGTACATCATAAGGGACAGTATTTGATGCCCAAATCCTCAGCTGTATTCACTGCTCCATCCCTTGCTTGCCTTTTGACCTTGTCCTTGTACACTATACAAAAAGTGGGGATTTGGTGTTACAGAGTCCCCAGTTCAGAACTTGGCTTTGCCACATCCTATGCAATCTCATATGTGACCTAATATGTCCTTTAACTTGCCTGGGCCTATTTCTTTTTCTATAGAATGGAGATCATGCCTACCTTCATATGTTTCAAGCATTAATGATATTTACAAAGTCTATGGCAGATGCCCAATGTGGTAACTATTGAAGAATGTCTCTTGCAGAGCCTAGTTTTCTTTTAGGTGAAATGGGGACAGGAACCTAAACTGCTTTGTGTCCAGTAATGCCCTGTGCCCAGAAGGGGTCATTATTAAGATGCACGACACAGCTCAAATGAATGCAGCTTGTGAGGGAATGCACAGGACTGGAATTAGGGAGGATGCCAGGCTGCTGAGCTCGGATCTTCCACTCTTTGGTCACATATAGATTTTCTGGACTTCTGAGAACCAGCCCAGGAGAGCACAAAGTGTACTCACCAGGGGCATAAGCAGATAGGTGGCAGCTCCCTCAGACAGTGGGTCTGTGATCTAAACAAGCCAGTTAGGTCTTCCTCTTCAGAAAAGTCTATGTGGTTCCTTCCAGTTGGAAAGTTCTAAAATTCTGGAATTACATTTGTGAGTGAGGGAGCAAATAAAATGGACAGGAAGTAACTCACTGGCTTGGAGGTGACCAACTAGGACAGATATGGAGGAGGAAGAACTGGGCTCCAAAGGAGGGAAGAGGGCGGTGAGCTCTGAAAACCAGAGAACCATCTGGAGTCTTCAAACTCCAAGGTGGGAAGAAAGGATGTAGTGTGGGGTTGTGTTCTTTACTGCACCTCTGTAGAAACAGGCTTTGCAGACCTGTAGTTTGAATAGGATTCCTCTTCCGAACAGTCAGGAGACCTTGGAAAATGTTACAGTTTCCAAGTTTGTTTTCTCATCTGTAAAATAGGAATAACATACCAAATAAGGCTGTTGGATGGATTGAGCTAGCACACATAAGCCATCCGCCACCTGGCACATAGCAGGTGTTCATTAATATTATGCTATTTCCCCTTCAGGGATGGACACCACGCTGAAGGAGCATAGATAAAATGATTCCGTTTTCATCTTTTCTCAATTTGGAATCATTAATGTGGTTCATGATATATTGCTCTGTCCAGGTATCACAAGCCAGCAAAATTTTCCCAAGTCTCTTAACGCAGACTGAAGCAATTCTCCTTCACTTGGTTACTTCTTCAGACTTTCCCTTTTCACAGAGCAATTATAGGAGACTGGCTCTGTCTATTATGAAAAGGGTGACAGAACTCTTCCATTCTCCCCATAATGATCTAAGTCATTTCTCTACAAAGCACTATAGAGACACCAAGACAAGGATGTGAATCCAAACCCACTTCAGGCAAAGACTAGAGGGAAACTTCTGTCACACAGGTGGCTTTTGGTCCTCCTGGGGTTTAGACATTTGCCTTGGGTATTAATTTACACAGATCAAAATATTAATGAAGTAATTGGAATTAGGGGACCAGTTAACTCTGGTTTCCAGATGCAATTCTCTAGGTTATCCGCTTAAGGAATGCAAATTGGTCCTACCCCCATTCAGCATATTAAAGAAATCTCTTATTTGGAATTTGAAATTGTGACAAGAAACCACCTTCTAGGAAGGGAGACTCTTGATAAGTGAAAGACGTTTATTTTCATGAGTACAAGCTAAAAACATCATTCTTAGTATGATTTAATACTCTCAAGGATGGCATTTAGTAATGGGTGAGGATATGTAAGCTTGGAGTGCATAATTAAGAAAATGCTAAGTAGCACAACCAGAGGAGGGGTGGAGGGAGAGGGAAAGAGCTCATCCTAGGAAGGGAGAGGGTGGGGACCAGGAGAGTAAGGTACTTCAGTCCTTCCAAGGGAAAAAAGGGAGGTGAGCCCCAGCAGCTGACAGGCCTGCTCAAGAGGCCTGGGAGGAGATTCTCTATGGGGAATGACAGAATTCTCTATGACAGAATTGTTATGAGCCATGAGAACTCTTGTTGGGCCTGCAACCCTTAGTCCGCCCCCCCACCCCCGCATCTTTACCTTACTCTTGAGAGGTTTTTTTTTTTTTTTTTTTTTGGAAGAATGGAATAATTAGACAGTTGACACAAAAGTTCATGAAATTTTTTTTAAGGATTTTATTTATTTACTTATTTGAGAGAGAGATTGGGGGTAGTGGAGTAGAGGGAGAGGGACAAGCAGACTCCGAGCTGAGCTCAGAGCCCGACACTGGGCTTGATCTTATGACCCTGAGATCATGACATGAGCCGAAATCAAGAGTTGGGCACTCAACCGACTGAGCCACCCAGGTGCCCTGAAAGTTCATGATTTTTAGTAATAGAAGATCAATTCCCTTATCTCTATCAAGGGCACATTGAATAAATATTCAAAGCAGGTTTTTTATTTTTAAATTTTTTTTAAGATTTTATTTATTTGACAGAGAGAGATCACAAGTAGGCAGAGAGGCAGACAGAGAGAGAGAGGAGGAAGCAGGCCCCCCGCTGAGCAGAGAGCCCGATGTGGGACTAGATCCCAGGATGCTGAGATCATGACCTGAGCCGAAGGCAGAAGCTTAACCCACTGAGCCACCCAGGCGCCCCAAAAAGCAGGTTTTTTAAAAGGGTGCCAAATTCTTACCTGCCTAGGGCACCCACATGTCTGGTCTGGTCCTGGTGCCAGGCACTGCTTGAGGCTTTCTGAGTGCCTCTCATTTGACAGGAGTCACTGAGATTAAGTAGGGGCCACTGAATTGTTAAGATCTTACCTTGGGGGTTGCACTGGATAAAGGCAAGGCAAGAAGAAACTAAATAAAGGGGGAGGGAGCCAGAGCTTGTCACCTTCTATTTGATTTATTCTCATCTCAGCGGCAGAGGGAGGCAGAGAGTAAAGAATGGTGTGTGACAAGCCCTCCCCAAACAAACACCAGGCATGTGTAAAAGGGCATATGCAATTTAAGGTATTTATGATAAGAAATAATTTGAAAAACTTCCGAGTAGCACACAGGCAGTTCTACAGAATCTACTGGTATTTGGGAGGCAGGATTTATAATTCTAGACCAGAGGATAAGGAGACAACAGGGTGAAGAGAGATTTGTAATTTAAAAAAGACCGTGCATTTTATAAAATGACTTTTTTTCTGATCCTCCTTTGCCATACAGATCTCTTTTCTTCGGTAAATATGGGGCTTGAGTTCAAGGTGTGACTCTGGGCCTCCGGACAAACCACTTTTCCGTAGACCTCAGAGAGGAGGGGGACAGGGACTGCAGCTATGAGTGGGGTTTTAGAGAATCCCCAGGAGAAGGGCAACACGGGCTCAAGAGCGCAGGCGCATCTCTCCCGGCCGACAGGCTCTCACTGTAGTCACAGTCGGGAATGGCCATTATTTCAGGGTGGAAGGGAATACTGAAGAATGAAGTCACACTTTTGCATAAACCCGGGGCCCCATCACTGTCCTGGAGACTGTTGGCACAGGACCCAGCGTCCCGAGGTCCCTGGCAGTCCCTAAATGACTGCTGACGTCTTGAGTCAGATGCTGGGTTCTTTTCCTCAGTGTCTCCCATTGCTCAGGCGCTTCGAGGTGGATGCATGCCTTTCTTGAAGTACCGCACGTCCAGGGTGAAACACGGCCAGCCAGTGTAAGTCAGCAGAGTCACTTTCCTTAATAAAATCTGGTTCCATGTATGTCGAGTTCTGTCCTCCAGCAGAGAAAAGTCTTTGATCAGCTTTCTAACGTGCTCCTGAAAGTGTGTGTGCGTGTGTGTGTGTGTGTGCGGGGGTGGGGGGTGGGGGTGGGGGGAGTAGGAACTTGAGAAGGAGACAGAGGAAGGTCGAACTATCATGTGCTTATTTCACCCAGTAATTCCATTTTCCCTCTTTTACTCAACCTTCTCAAAATTTCATCTTGCAGTTCTTTACTTTTTATTAATCTGATCCATAGCCAGTGTTAGTGCTGAGCTAACAGTAAATGGAGAAATGAGAGCCAAGAGGAGAGGGAGAGAGCTGGGTGGCCTTGTGAACACCAGTCCCCAAGGATGAGCACCACTGGAAAGGTGGATCTACTTAGAGTCCTGGGGACAGATCTCGTCCCTTCCCCTCTTACCCCAGCATATTCTAGGATCAAACCAGGTCTTTTCAGGGGCTTGTTATCTTGTGATCATTGTCGCATATTTTTGAAAACTCCTACTCTTGCAATGAGATTCACGTGTAGATCTAAAATTGACTATCCAGTGAGTGATACAGCAATACACCTGCATGGACACAAATCAGTACAGTCAACTTTTTCCAACATTTAATCTGTTTTTATTTGCCATTTGTTATAAAAATTGAATCTGTATTTTACACAAAAGGTACTTTAAAACAGTGAAGTTTACCAAAAACCACTGAATCTCAAGCAAAGGGATTCACCACCAAAATGCAGATTTACATGGTAAACCTGAGGCCCAAAAACATTCAGCTTACAAAAAAAAATCTTATATTTTCTAATAATTCAATACCAGAAGCAAAACCTGACTATGTACATGTTTCAAAACAGGTGACAAAATAACAAAGGCAGCTTTCACTGTGAAGCTAACCAAAGAAAATGCCCCCACCCAAGACTGGCCCATTATTCCACTCAGAGTGAAACATCTGAGGAGCTTTAAGAATATTTAAACATAAATATTTAGGTTTACACACAAGACACATAGGCACACACATGTCCATTCTAATTCTATGCCCCTTTGTATTTTTTAAATTGCACCATCTCTGTTAGAGATAATATAGAACATGCAGGAGGCATTCATAATTGTTTTTCTCAGCAGTGTGTATTATACAAGTCAAATGCAAAATTTAAACATGAATTAGGTTCAACCGGAAGCCATCTCAACTCAGTACTTTAGCTCGTATATTCCGTATTAATGCTTTCGTGTTGATGAAACTGTTCATATTAAAAAAAAAAAAGTTGAAGAGAATGGAGTCTATTACCAAAGGTACCGAGCAGATAATTCCCAGCGGATGTAAAAGTGATGGGCCAGAAACAGGAAGAAACCAATTAAATAGGACTGCAGGTTTTCACTGCTTTCACATTCAACTGAAGATAAGAAATAATTATATCCAGGACATTTTCCAACAGCCATTAGTTTATACCATTTCATGTATATAATGTCTTCATCATTCAAAGGAGGACACAAGGGAGCTCCCTGCCCTCCCATCAGCCACCCTCTTGTTTCCAGAAAGCAGTGAACACAGATTTTGATGCAATATCCAGTTCCTGGAAACGAAGTGGACTTACGGTAATATTCTCGTGCTTCTGGGAGGGATGAGAGATCATGGGTTGAATCAGCTCTAAATACTGCAGTGACAGGTAAAGTGGAACAACTCAATCAGGCCTAATTAGAGGCCCTGGCTTCCCCCCAAATAAATACGTGCTCAAGGATCACTGCGAGTTCTTTAGCACAAATATATTGTTATACACAAGTGCTAACCAAATTTAAGGAGGTGAGTGAGTGGAGAGGGAAAACAACAAACTACATGCAGTTAGGACGATGCTAAGAGAGTGTAAAGATGGAAGGAGCGTTTTATGGAAAATATCGGGAAAGAAAGCTGTCAACCCACAGGTTAACTATTTGATTACTTTAATGGTTTGTGAACCCACCATTATGTGATATTTTAATTAAACATACAAAATCTGAATCATGAAATGCATGAAGAACAGAAACAAATATTGTCACTCTCACACGATTAATATTATGCAAAGAACTCACTGCCGCTTACCACAGCACAGTAGTAAGCTTACCACACAAACGAGCTAGGCCACAGCACTGGGAGCCCACGGATCTCTGCTTACCCTGTTTAACACAAACATTTGTTAAGGACAGTGAAATATGATGATATCCAGGGAGAAAAATGAAGACTGAGGATGAAGAATGAAAACACGGTCTCTATGTGCCACAAAGACATATCCTAAGGTAGGTTAGGGAGGGAACACTATACCTTACTAGGAGTGCTCAAAACTGCCCAGGGTGTGTGTGTCTCTGTGTGTATCCAAGCTCATCTGTGAGTGTCTGTGTGCGTGTGTAAGTGAAACGAAGCTATGCCATTGCTGCCATAAGCCACCAACTTTGTTCTGAGTAATAGCACGTGTATTTTTTGGAAAACACGCTATACATTCTTGGAGATCCTAGGCCAACTAAAGTGTCCTCATTGAATACACCACATTTTCCTCACTGAGAATCCTCTTAAATGAATATGAACACTTGCAAAATGAAGATCTACCCCAGCAATGCAGTGAAGGTGGCCTCCAATGCCACATTTCCAATATGTCAAGTGGCGGTCTCAGTGGTCACTGCTTCAGCGCCATGTTATTTCGAAAGCTACCTCAACACTGGTGTGTAAGATGGAAATAAGACAGAAATCTAAAAACTGTGGCATCAAAGAACAAGGTTTGTACCAGTAACCATACCCTAGTGTTTGGAAAGCAGCTTACAATATTCAATATGGATCCCGATGGTAAGTAATGGGCTTCTAGAAACTGAGAGTAGTGGTAAGGAAGATTTAGTCAATGACTTTTGCAGGGAACACAAATGGTGTGACTAGCTGTGGAGACGTTTTAGTTTGTGAGAATGGTAGCAAAGCTGAAATTTGTTTTTGAAAACTCTTCTTTCTGGAAGGGGGTGGGATTTTTCATAGAAAGTATGGCTAATTATATGGCCACAAATATTTCGATACCTCTCCATGCATCATATTCCATATTCCAAATATTTAAGGTAAATCCTACCCAACATTGAAATCAGTACACATGACAATTTTACTGCGAAACATTAAAATGGCTATTAACTTACATTTTAAAAAAAAACAACAAAAAAACCCCCCAAAACAACAAAAACCCTAGATAGAGTCAGAATCTGTTTTCTAAAGTCCTAGAAGAAAGTTTCATCAGTTATGCCTGGGTCCCTGAGAACTTGAATGTTCTGACTAAAGGCAAGTTTTGGTAGGAATTAACATTTTTACACTGTTCCTTCTCATTCAGAATAAAAATAAATGTTTTAGGCAGCTTTTGGTGCTTAGAGTTTTATAGCTCATATTACTCAAATTACATTTGACATAAGCTTTCTGAGCTTGAGTTCAGGGGTGTGTGGCAGGTGAGGGGAGTGACATTTTGGTATGATTTAAAGACTCACTTTTATCTTTCTGGAAGGGGCAAAGCAAGAAACAACATCCCACACATCACAATTCTGTGTTTACAGTACTTTACCCATAGTGTTTTCCAGTTTTGTCTAGGTGCAGTTAATGGGTTACTTCAGAGTTAACATCCAAAATGAGTCGGGTATCATAATGCCCAGACCCATTAGAGAAAAACATGGTAAAAATGTACATTTCCCAAAAATGAGTTAGTTGACTTTATTCATTTTACAATATGCATGATAATAAAAGACTACATACAAAGCTCTTTATAAAAAAAAAAAAGGGGAAAAAAAAAGGGAAGAGCAAAATGCATTCCAGGAAAGTTAGACAAAAGCACGAGATGAATTTCAGTTAAATGGATCTACTGCTTTGTGAGCTTTGAGAATTCTTAAAAATTGAATAGAGGCGGAGTGTTTTACATGATAAACACATCTAGAGATCATGCAGATGGAGAAGTATTTTGCTTGAAGTCTTAATTTGTCTGGGTGTTATGAAATCAGTTTTAAAGATTCGAATCTGTACCTCTCCTCTCCATCACAGTTTTTGAAATAATTAAGAATTGTACCCGTACAACAGCACAGAGACTAGGGAAGAGAGAGGTAGATGATGCGGCCATCCTCTTATGAGGAAACCCCCCCAAATATTTAGGGCATGAACACAAGGCCTGTGTTATCCAAAAGTAATTACTTGCAGAGTACAAAAACATTCTGGAGCAGGGTGCACGCAAACAGGAGACTCGTAAGCAGCCCAAACCAAGTATGTTAATAGTAAATTCTTAAAGAAATGCGTGTGTGCTCTGTACCTTACAAAATTATTCTCACAGACTTTGAATCCAAGATTATACCATAGAAAATAGTTACAGGTTTTACATTTACTATAAAAATGACTAGCAAATAAGAAAGGATTTGATGATACAAAAGAAGACATTTTAGTTAATAATTTTCAGGATGCCCCGAGGGTGATGGGTCCTCAGTACCCTGTCCTTTTTTATGCTAGCGCCAAAGACAGGCACTTTCTCAGGGTTCACCCTTGTTTGGGGGCTTTCTTTTTTAGGATTCACCATTGTTAAGATAAAACAAGATGAAGGAAGACTCCAGCAAACTTTGACAGGAAGTAAAATCAAGCCAACAAGGAATTTGGCCAAGCACAATGTACACCCTGCCTAAAAATATTTCAGAACATAAATCAGAGACAGTGTGAGTATACATCAAGGACATCTATATTGATGAATTTATGGTCTAGGTGATAAATATCAAAGCAGGAAGTCCGTTAAAACAAGTGTGCAAATAAGCAATAAGGACTAGGGGAAGGAGATGAAAGAGTATCTAATCTTCAAGGTAAAAACTGTAACGTAGAGATTCAACAATTTCATGTCCCCCATGTCACCCTCAAAGTGTACTTCTCACATCTTATTAAGTTAAAGATCAGTTATTCACAAGACTTAAGTTCAGTGTTAACACTTTTTACCTGTTTAATTTAGGGTTAGACACTGAGTTGCTTTAAAGATATTTGGTTAGAGTTAGTCATAATTATTACCCATTTTTCATCTTTATAACTTAGAAAATCTTAGTTCTCATTGAAAGCCCTGGGGCAAACTTTTAAACATTATTTTCTCCTTAGGTCAGCATTTATCTAAGCACGTCTGCAAACGTTCTGTTACAGGGAGAGGAAGCGTGTTGAGCAAATTCTCCTCTACAATCAGACAGCTCCGTTTTAGGGACTGACATCCTTCCAGTTCAGGAGGAAGCGTTTCCAGGTAATTACCAATGAGCTCCAGATGAGTGAGGTTTGACAGCTCACCCACGTGAGGGGACAAACTCATCAGGCTATTTTTCCCCAAAAGTAAACACTGCAGCTTTTTGCACTGAAACAGCCCATCTGGTAGCGTCTCAATCTGGAAAGGGAAAAAAAGAAGCCAGTAAACTTGTTTTCTGTGGTCTATGATAATGCATTTGCTTATTTATGCCCCTACCTTTTCCCAAAAACATTTCTGGACATTTGCAGGATTACATAGAACAGTGATGATAAATATGAAGGAGATGGAAAAGATAAAGAAAAAAGAAGGACGTCCTGACTTGAAGTTGGCACTGAGGCTACCATGAACTTCTAAACCCCTGCTGTACGTGTGGGTGGGCAAAAGATTTGATTCTAAGCATTCTAACAAGCAATTCCCAAACAAAACCCAATCAGTCACCTACTCATGGTCCCCAAGATAAAAAACAACAACAGCAGTATTTTAGGAAAATCATAATTATTCTTGAGGCCGACGATCAGAAATAACTTGTTCTCAAGAGTCCTCATGGAGAATTACTGTGTAATGTAATGAGCAATAGCCTCAAAAACACTGTGAGTACAGACACAAGGCTATTTCTAGAGATTGAAAACTTCCTTCTGTTAAAAGAAAAAAGTCGACAGAAGCACAGACAAGAAGACGTGATCATCTATATATGCACATTTCATTTCCCTCCACATATACACTCCTGGGTATTTACCCTTCTTCCTGCCCTCTGGCAGTTTCAATTAAATCATGTAACATGGAGAAATAATTTAAAATATGATAAATAGCCTGAAATTAGGTCAACACCTAGGACTGCTCAAATGAGCTGCTCCCCCGTGTGGTGGGTGGTTGCATGGGAAGTTCTGAGGGAGCCACAGTCCGCATGTGAAAATTGCTTGGAAAAGACATCCACAGAAGAGCTGAGAGCAAGCATCCCCCACTCTCATCATGCCACTGAAAGGTGAGTTTGCACCAGGCAGTGCTGGACAGCACACACTCCGATCTATAACACTCCACATATTTATGTATCTCTGGATGGGGCATCTTTGCAGCTATGAAATAGTGCAGGCTCCTTCCTTGGTTCAGGACATGGCTTTGATAGACACAGGGATGAAAGGGGCACTCGGGAGTTCAGCCCGCTCCTCTGACGGGCTAACACAGCCCAACTGAACCAGCTCTCTGCTGGAATTTCCAGGGCCATCCAGAACTATCTTCTCAAAAGGATAAACATTCTCTATGCAAACTAAAAAACGGTCAGACTGCCTTCAAAAATGCTCATTATAGGGACGCCTGGGTGGCTCAGTGGGTTAAAGCCTCTGCCTTCGGCTCAGGTCATGATCCCAGGGTCCTGGGATCGAGCCCCGCATCGGGCTCTCTGCTCAGCGGGGAGCCTGCTTCCTTCTCTCTCTCTGCCGGCCTCTCTGCCTACTTGTGATCTCTGTCTGTTGAATAAATAAATAAAATCTTTAAAAAAAATGTTAAAAATGCTCATTATATTGGAAATTCCCCTCTCCTCCATCACCCACACATATACTGAGTCCTGGATATCCTTGGAAATAAATCGAATGATTCCCATTGCTGAGTATGGCATTCATTAAAGCTCATCATTGCACACCAGAATACTAGGAATAAGCAGCGGAAAAATATCCATCCTTCCCTTTCATTCTCTTCTCAAGTATGCAGATGTAAAACCGTACATATGTAGATTTCGATGTAGAAATGTGGCAGAGAGATAAGAGACAGGAGAAATGGAACCCCTTTCTACTGCAGCATCTTCTAGTTGGATACCTGCCTCTCAGAAGTAGGGTCAGGGACATACAAGTAGAGTAAACAATCTGTCCTGTGCAGGCCAGGCTCAACCCTGAGAGTGCCTATCAGCGTCTAAGCGATGACTTAGGCAAGCCAGCTGAAAAAAGGGGGTAGGCTTGGCTCGTTTGTATTCAGTAAATGCATGCAGAGAGCCTCCGTGCCAGTCTCCCAGTTAGGTGCAGAGGATAAAGCGCTGAGCAAGACAGATGGGTCTTTGAGAACCATGGTCTAATGCAGGATTTCTCAACTGTAGCACTGTTGACATTTTGGGTGAGGTAATTCCTTTTGTGGGGGGTGCCCTGTGGATTATACATATATTTAGCAGCGTCCCTGGCCTCTGCGTCCTAGATGACTCCTCTGTGGTGATCATCAATAATGTCGCCAGACAAATGTCACCTAGGGGGCGGCAAAAGTGCCCCCATTTGAGGAGCTCTGGTTTCCTGGGTGAGAAATACTAAACAGTTACATGAATTAAATTAATCTGTTGTGGGTGCTGGGAAGGAGGGACTGTATTAGAGACTGTCTCAGGGACCCCTCCATCTCCCTAGTTCAGTTAGCTTCCAGATGCCCAGCAAGAACCTTGCTTAACGGGACTCATCTCCACTGGGAGAATACCCTGAAGCCATTCCCGTCACGCTCCTGTCTGGTTATCAGCACTACCAGTTCTCACCAATCTTCTTTCAAATTTCTGAATTTGTGATTGTAGCAACTTCTCAGCCCCCTAAAGCAGACAAGGGATTTCACAAGGCACTGGGAGTGAGCCGGTGGGGTCCCTCAGCTGTGCTGCTGTCATGAAAGGGAGGCAAGGGCTGTGGTTAGTGGTTCTCCATCCCGAGTGCCAAGTGTCCATCTCAGGTCAGCACCCAGCTGAGGCGCGAGACCTTTCGTCACCTACCTGAATCCAATTATGTTAAAGGAGGCTGGGGAGTTGTGTTAGAGACGCAAAACTTTCCTTCATTTCAGCAATTTTATTCTGAAATTCTGAAATTTCTGAATATTCTGAAATTCTGAAAATTCTGAAAAATCGAACACCTTTAAAAATAGTTTACCCTGGGGATGACTGGGTGGCTCAGTGGGTTAAGCCTCTGCCTCCAGCTCAGGACCTTGGGCTCCCTGCTCAGCGGGGAGTCTGTTTCTCCTTTTCCCTGCTGCTCCCCCTGTTTGTACTCCCTCTTTGGCAAATGAATTAAAAAAAAAAAGTTTGCCCTGAAACTTTCAAGAATATCAAAAACGTTTTGCCTGGGCCAATACATTTTATAAAAAAAACTTTAGATAGCATTTGTTTATTCTCAATTCATTTAACATGCTCTTTCCTCGACAATATAATATACGACCCCAAAAGGAAAAAATCACCCCCATGCTACTGATTTCTTTTAAAAAATCAAAAGAAATGTTTGCAGACTACCAGGGAGATGAGAGACTTCATATGCAGGATGGTTTTTACAGAATGAACTATAAACTATACATGCAACAAGCTATTAAATAAACTGAGAAAAGGAGAGAAACTAATGCTATATCCTAGAATTCTCTGGCAACAATGTTTCTCAAACAAAATGTAGTAGAACCCACAGAACATCCAAGGAAGAATGGTCCCCTTCCTGTATCTATTGCTGGCATTTGATAATTAAATACTCCCCTGTTTCCCGGGGCTTCGACTTACTTCAGACTCTGTCTCAGTATCAGATTTCCCCTTTTTTCCTGGCTGTGGAACACATCAGCTCAGAACATGCTAACTAAATCCATAGAATCCAATAGTTTCAGGAAATAAAAATGAATATTTCCATTTCTAAGTAGTGATGTCAAACCCAAGCTCCACCATATAAATGATGCTCAGAAGTAATTTCTACTTCCAGCTACAAGCCTTGGAGTTAATAAAAGAAATGGATTAAATGCACAAATGTAGGGGCACCTGGGTGGCTCAGTGGGTTAAACCTCTGCCTTTGGCTCAGATCATGATCCCAGGGTCCTGGGATGGAGCTCCACATCGGGCTCTCTGGTCAGTGGGGAGCCTGCTCCCCCCCACCCCCGCCTGCCTCTCTGCCTACTTGTGCTCTCTGTCAAATACATAATAAAATTTAAAAAAATGCACAAATGTAGAAGTTGGAAGACCTAGGTGTAAACTAGAGTGGTTTTTAAAATTTGAGTGCAACTATTAAGTCCTCCCCCTTTCCTATGCTTCTCCATCACATTCAATACCATCATAATCCAATTACACTTTGGCACTGGCATAGAGACGCTGCCTCCCCCTCTCCCACCTCCCACGTCCATCCACACACACACCACTGCATCCTGTGTAATAGCATTGGTTGGATGCATCTGAGATGCAGTAGAGGGAGGGCTGGAGTGGGAGCTGGAGCTCTTGGGTTCCATCCCAGATCCATCACTAGGAAGCTTCAAGACTTCAGGCAAATGGCTCTGAGCATTAGCTTCAGTATCAGTAAAATGAGGGCAGTAACTAGAGCAGAGGTTGGAGAAGTTTTTCTCTAAATGTGTAGGATAGGAAATATTTTAGGCCTCGTGTGTGAAGAAGTAAAACTGAAAATATTATGTAGGTACTTACATAACAAGAGAGAAAAAAATCCATACACTTTTAAATGAGGAAATTCAAAATAGAATAACAGTTGAGGATAATATTTTTGTAATATAGGCTCATGAATGAGAACAATGGAATTTCTTCATGGCTACTGAGATTTGAATTTCATATAATTTTCATGTGAGACAAAATGTTATTTAAAAAAAATTTTTCCCTGACCATTAAAGAATTTTAAAAACCATTCTTAGGTTGGGGCTATCTACAAATTTAAAAAGCATTCTTAGCTCAGGCTGTGGGTAGGTTTTGGTCCCAGGCTGGCAGTTTGCCGACTTGATGGCCCATGGTGTTCCTTTCAAATATAAATCTTCATTTTTTCTTTTTATTTTATATTCCTACTTCTAAATCATAACTGATTTAAACCTTTTAAAGGGGTTTTACTTCTTGATTATACTCTCCCAACACTTCTAAATGGATTACAATCAAAGCCTCCTTTGAAGGTGTTGGTTCATGCTAAATATCACTTTCAAGCTCAAGTCTGACCCCACCTACTGTCCAGTGAACTTAAACCTGAACTTGACTGGCAGACTTCAAGGCATTCTCCTTTCTGATCCACCTTCTAAATGCTCTCATCTCTTATTACATCTGGACATGCCTCTGCACATGACCTCTATCCTTTTACATTTCCCCAACCCCCAGTGTTCTTAGGAACACTCCTCTCTAGTTACTATTAAAAAAAAGCATCTTGGGCACCAGACTGGCTCAATCAGTAGAGCATATAACTCCTGATCTTGGGGTTGTAAGTTCGAGCCCCATATTGGGTATAAAGATTACTTAAAAAAAAAAAAAAGAACATCTTGCTCAAATATATTTGGCAAACATTGAGTGTCATACCTCCCTCCTGGAGAAGCACAAAGCATATTCAACTACAAAAAGCTCTGAGGAATCCTGCAGCAAAAAATATGATAAAAAGAAATGTTTACTGTTTTGTGTGATAACACCTATTACTATCTTGTAGAAGAAACTCTAGAGTGCCCTCTCTGTGAATGTCTGTCATTTGGGGGATGCCCAGCATCTTCAATGTCTGGAGAATTCCCTGCTTCATCTTGGTGGGAAGCAGAGTCTACTTTCCACTGGAGGAACCGACAACACCAGATTCCAGTGTTTCTAGATCCTCTACAGCTTGAGTGTGGGGTGGTAGTTCATAAGCTCTGCCCATCAGGTGCTCAGACTTGGACTTTACATCGGGGCTAGTGTCACAAAGCAGCAGAAACCACGAAGAACTTTTGTGGGAGAGTGAGGGCTGTAGTAGCAGCATCCAATATGCAGGGGCAGCACTGTGCCAGTGCTGGGATGGTCAGTGGCAGGGTACCCTCACCATTTTGTTTTTGTGCTAGGCTTTTGACCTTTTGGTTATCTGACTAACTTTATGCTTGACTGTTTTCCAAGCTTTATTCTGCAGACTTTTCAGTGATGAGAGACACAACATCCTTTCAATAAATGTCTTTTCTACTTAACCATAGAGAGCATTTGTTGTCTCCATCCATGAACCTGGTATATTGCCTAACTCTAGAAGAGTATTTTAAAACCTCTGCTTTCAGGAACCTTTACCAACTTTTATTCCAAATGGACAAATCAACTCACATTTCGGAGTATATATTTATGCATCCAATTTGATGTTTTATTTTCTAATTTTATTCATTTATTTTTAAAAAAGATTTTATTTATTTGAAAGAGAGAAACAGAGCCAGAGAGGGAACACAAGCAGAGGGAACAGAAGAAGGAGAAGCAGGCCTCCCACCGAGCAGGGAGCCTGATGTGGGTCTTGATCCCAGGATCCTGGGATCATGACCTGAGCCAAAGGCAGATGCTTAACAACTGAGCCACCCAGGCACCCCTTATTTTCTAACTTTAAAAAATATTTTGGTCTACCTCATAGAATCTTAGGAATCTCAAAGCTAAAAGGAACCCTGAAACTGAAACATGAATCCCTGATTCATTCTTACCAAGTGGTTGACAATCTATATCTGTACAGTTTAATTAATAAGAAATCATTTACCCCTTCCCAAAGGTTCAATTTTTGGACAGCTTTTTGGGAATATGAGAAATCTTACCCCTACTTGTCCTGGTTCTAACACTCATGGTTACTTGCAAGAAGATTTCTATTTAAGTCTTCCAAATATTTAGAGACCATTACCTTGGACTATTCTTTTTCCCTTCCCTCCCCTACTTCCTACATTTAGGTTAACTCTTTCACTGGAGAACTTTTCATCTCTCTGGCTGATATTTTCTGCATGAGTTCTACTTTCTCCATATCCTGATTAAACAAGTCTCTTCATAGTTGTGATGAGAGTGTTCCTCACCCATTCAAAGGTGTCATGGTCATTGTTATGGCTCTGGGATGCTCAGCAACTGCTGGTTATTAGACTTCTGAGAGAACACAGCCTAGGATATTCTATTTTTGGCCATAACTGCCTTCAGCATAGGACTTTTCTTTCCTTATTTTTTTGAAAATATTATTTATTGGAGAGAGAGAGAGCGAGAGCGTGCACATGAGCAGGGGGAGGAACAGAGGGAGAGAGGTAGACTCCCTGCAGAGCAGGGAGCCCAATGAGGGACTCGATTCCAAGACCTCAAGATCATGACCTGAGCCAAAGGCAGACACCTAACAACTGAGCCACCCAGGCGCCCAGCACAAGACTTTTCATGTGTGCCAAGTATCTTCCCTTACTCCAGATAAAATGTGTCTGATACACCTAGTTTCTCTTTTAGACGTGGTCACATCAATAGACTTGGTGTCAAAAATACCAATGGATTTAAGGTTTTATTATATTAAACCAGAAAAACACATTGACCTGCTTACACACTTAAATAACTCATGGGCCGCTGACAATTTAATCAGCTGCAGTTTTCAAAAATTCATGTGGTGATATAACCACACAACAACTTGGTGGAACCGATGCCTTTCAAAATAATTAGTTTTATCTTTTATTATTGATTTAACAATGGGACAAGTATAACGAAAATATTAACATTGATGAACTACATGATTAAACAATGCTAATAATAAATCTCTAGACCTATAGTTTTCAAAGTATGGTCACCACACCAGCAGAATCAGCTTGACCTGGAATTTTGTGAGAACTGTCAACTCTTGGATCCTACACCAGACCTGCTCAATCAGAAACTCTGGTGGTGTCCAGCAATTGGTGTTTTAGAAATCCTTCAGGTAATTCTGATGAACACTGCTAATCTAGATCAACCCTCAAGGAGTCTTACAGCCTGATAATCCTTTAAGACTTGAAGATTTCTCATTTATCTTAGAATGGATTCTAGCCTTTTAACATATGAGTCAAGTCTTAGGGCTCTGAAAATCAGCAGGAATGTTATCATCCCCCAACTTTCTGGTGTTTTCCCAACAACCTCTGGTTTTTGAAAATAATGTCTGGAGATTAATATGTTTATTAGCCAACACCATGCTCACAGTCACATTTAGCATGAAATATGAATTATAAAAAGTCTAGGAGATGGGTGGGGTAGAAGAAAACAGCTCTCATTTTCTACAACAGAAAGATCAAATTTCATTTTATGGCAGACCTGATTTCTGAAAGATTTTTTTCCTTCTTCTCATACGGACATTACCATCACTCTCTTGCCCTTTTGGCTAGCATGGTTTTTTTTTTTTCCTTTTCCCTCCTGCTTCACATTTTAACCTAGGAAACTACTCATTTATTTTTTTTTTCTTGTTTCAGTGAAGTCAAGTTTTCTTAACTTGGCTTTACTGTTGCAAATTATGGTTCATTTTTAAAGTATGGAGGCTGGAAAAAGCTTCTAAGAAGCCCTAGTGTTGCATTATAGAACCAGGCCTTTCATTTTGAATTGTCTTTCTAGACATGCATGTAGATTTCAAGTCTTTTTTCCTGCATCACAAAAAAGATTTATGAATAATTCATGATCCCAGTATTTTTAACAAAAAGTTCTTTTCCTATGACAGATCTGGAAAGCTAAAAACTTTTATGAAGGTTTCTAACTACTTAAGGTCTTTCCAAAATGAAAAGTAAGCTCTGTTATAACTAATTAGTTTAAAATACTTCAACTGTGATTTTTTTGTAAAAAAATGGGGAAAGGGAATAAAGAGAACATTTGTTGAGCAATTACTATGTGCCAGGAACGGTGCCCAGTGCTTACATGTATTTTTCTCATAAAATCTCCATGACAACTTTTAAGTTAGGTCAAAAACCGATGCTCAGTGCTTTGGTAATTTACTCATGGGCATGCATCTGGTAAGTGGTAGTTGGACCAGGCTCAGAGGATGCTTTGTAGGACTGAAGGTCCATTTTCTTTACCCATATTATACACTGCAACAGTGGAGGCTGAAAAGACTGGCTAAATAAAGGGAAGAATGCATTTACTTACATTGTTGTTGGTCACAGCAAAGTACTGCAAATTACTCAGATACTGGATTTCTTCTGGAATGAAGGTCAGGTGGTTATAGCTTAGATCTAAATAATGTAGTTTGGTGCATAGGAAAAGCTGCAGGGGCAGATTCTCGATATTATTGTGGTTCAAAGAGAGCTGCTCTAGATTAGATAGCGCCCCGATCTGGGCAGGGATATAAGCAATGTTATTGTGCCACAACTTTAGGCAGGAAAGATTCTGGAGATGCTGAAAGCTAATGATCTCTTCCACTGTTTTAAGGTTATTTTCTTTTAGATCTAACTCATGCAGGTTGTTCAGGCTGAAAATGGAGTGTGGGATGCGTTCCAGGTCACAGCTGATCAGCTCCAGGCTTTTCAGATTGACCATCTTTTTCAAGTTGTTCAACACAACCAGTTTGCTTCCCTCATTATCGAGGGACAACTTCTGCAGTGAAGGCAGGAGGTCTGTAATGACTTGTGGGATCCGGGACAGGCTGCTCTTCAAATAGAGGGTCCTCAGGTTTTTTAAGTCTTGAAAGCCTTCCAGCTGCATGGTACTCAACTGCTCAGGGAGAACACAGCCCGACAGATAAAGTTCCTTGAGATTCTTCAGGTGAAATACCCAGCGTGGGATCTTCCCCATTTCAGTAAATTTCAGGCGGAGGATTTTTAAGTTCTCCTCCAGGAAGCCCAATGCCGGGTGGTCCACCAGGAGGGACGAATGGTACACATGAAGCTCCTTGAGGTTGACCAGCTGTGAGATGGCGGAGGGCAGCTTGACTTCAGGGATGAGCTCCAGGCTGAGCACTTCGATTTCTGTCAGCTCAAAAACATTGTCTGGAAGACCATTTAGCATAAAAAGATGCAGTTCTACCTTGTCCTGGGCATTTTTCACAAGCTTACTCTTTAGTTTCTCAACCGTCCATTCGTTATTGAGGTTGATCTGTTTCAGTTTGTTCTCACTGACCTCCGACAGGAATATGGAGAAGCGTTTGGAATAGAGAGGATCATACTGATCGGCCAGATGGAGGATGAAGGCGAAGTCATTCCTGACATCAGGGATATCGCTGTAGTTGCTCTTTTCTCTCAACGCCTCGAAGGAATATTGCTTCAGAGAACTCCTCAGCATCCACCATAAGCTGTAGGAGGAGGTGAGACCATAAAGTATAACTAAAATCACATAAAACGAAGCCAAGACCTTAAATATTTCTGCCAAGGAGTAGACACACTGGTAGCGCTTGTAGCCTGTGAAAGCTTGCACATCGACCGAACAGTCAATTTCAAGTGTGATGTAGGTTAGAAAATACGGAACGTAGGTTATGATGAGGACAAACAGAATGACCTTCACGATGATCTGCTTCAGATACACTCTGTAAATGATGTCCTTCTGCTCCACGTGCATGCGGAACCTTTTCACTTTTTCAAAGATGGCTTTGGCCTGTTCGCCCTCCTTCTTGTCCAGGACACTGGAAGTGGGGCTTTCGATGCCAGCTGACTCCAAGCCAGGCTGTGGGTAGGGCAATGACTGCTTGCTGGAATCAACGTCGGCCGAACACCCTGAGGACGAAAGCAGGACCTTGGACTTGGAGAGGGTCAGGGGCCTCACGGACTGCTCGGCCACCGTTTCGGACAGGGCACGGGTGGTCCATGGAGAATCGAAGCACTTGTGGAGGATGGCCACAAAATGCTCGAGCCTGGAACTGGTACTGGGGTAGTGAAGCCAGAAGTTGCTGCAGGCTGCAAAGATGAGTGTGTGCAGGAGCACCAGGTAGGGGAAGAACTTGGCGAACCAGTGGAGCTGCTTCTCATAACAGACGGCATCGATGTAGGAGTACTGCTGTCGGTGGAGGTCATTCTGGATTCTGAGGGGGAGTGGAAGCGGGGTCCCGGGATCAGAGGAGGACGTGTTGGCGCTGGCTTTCAGGAGGTCCCAAGGCACAGCACAGTGATTGTCAAATTCCACCTTACATGGAAGACAGCACAGAACCCTGCTCTGTGTGAGCTGGAGAGCTCCGGCCAGCACCGCCACCAGCAGCATGATCAGGGTGATGTAATACCAGAAGACGTCCCACCATGGTTTTAGGATGTGATAGGATGACTGGGCATCTGCTAAACATTTCAGCTCCGTTAGTGTAATCATGACTTTCCCTTGTAGGAGTCCAGGAACTAGAAGAGGAAAAGAAAAGAAAAGCCATTGAAGCAAGGATCCAAAACTCTAATGGCTTGTCCTAGCCAGGTAGGATTTAGCTCAGGGATAAAACCTGGGAGGCAGGGCTGATTAGAGGATGCAAACGTCTTCTGGTTTTACTTGAAAACTTGGGCCATCCCAGCTGTGCACTCACCTTCAGATGAGAGACCATTTGGTGGTTACCAGACTGGATCTATAAAGGTATTTCGGGCAGACTGTGAAGCAACTACCTAGTCTCCTCCTGGATCTTGACTCTCTGCCGAGTCATTAAAAACCAGAAGCTAGGGCATCTGAGTGGCTCAGTGGATTAAGCCTCTGCCTTAGGCTCAGGTCATGATCTCAGGGTCCTGGGATCAAGTCCCACATCAGGCTCTTTGCTCGGCGGGGAGCCTGCTTCTCCCCACCACCCCCGCCTGCCTCTCTGCTACTTGTGATCTCTGTCTGTCAAATAAATAAATAAATAAATAAATCTAAAAAATAAAATAAAATAAAATAAAATAAAATAAAATAAAATAAAAACCAGAAGCCATGTTTTCTTCAACCAACATTAGGAAAACTTATTCTTATGCTACTTATTTCTTACAGCCACATTTCACACCTTCCAAAAGGTCTGAACAAGCTCTTTTCCACATCCTACCCCATGTCTGGAGCATCAGTTATGGCTTAAGAGCTGTGTTTAAACCATTCTGCGGAAATTCTTCTGAGCAAGTATCGCTTTATGTAAGTATCCCTTAGGATTAGAGGGATCTACCAGTGCTACATTGGAAACAAACTGTGTGTTAATGCATGATCTCCTCTTCCCCCAAGCTCTTGATTTATAATTTAAGTTCACGTCCAACTCAGAGTATTTAAAAGAGGACAAAACAACAGCAGCAGCTTAAAAAGGGAAAGGGAAGAAAAACGCAGTTAGAACATGCTACTATGGGGACTCTCTCTCATAAGCACTGTTTTGATGACAAAGTACTAATAAGATAAACGATTAAGAACATGTTCTATTATTAAATTATTTTTGCCTTCAGAAACACAAGAGGCAGATTTTGCATTTTTTCATATTAAAAAGTATTCAGATAGTGCTCCTTACAGCAATGATTTATGTAATGTTCAACCTTAGATATATCAACTGTTTAAAAAATAGCTAATTAGTAAAATCCAGACCATATAAGATGGAACAGAGGAAGACAAATAAAAGGAAATATTTGGATCTAATAGCATATCTGGTAAGAAAAAAAATTCACAGATCCAGAGTAGTCTTTTAATGGATAAAGAGAATGAACCAGATTGTCTCTAAGGGCTCTGCCAGCTCACGATTTATGGCTGTATTTGTCCTCTTAAAGGTCCTGAGAGTTAAATTCATTTAAGACCTACAACTGCAATTGCAGAAGAATGTAAATACAAATGGCCCCAACCATGATATGGGTATTTGACAGAGCGCGAATATTTATTCAACGAAGAACACAAGTCACCATTGACCAAAATAATGTACTTTAAATATTTATACTTACTGGATGAAAAAGATGAATCCAATAAGTTGACTGTGCTTCAATCAGGAGGCCGACACCTTTTGAAATTTCTTAGACACACCATCTCTGTGTTTGTCTTCATTCTGTGAGAAAGCGTAGATATGATAGCTGCAGTATTTCAAACAAAAATGGAGACACTGTGTTCAGAGACCCACTCCATCATAAGACACGTTACGGCAAATAGATTTTCATAGATCGGTTTACTTTTGACATTGGAGGACATTTTGGCAGGACCCCACCCATATATGAGATCATACTCAGCCCCCAAACTCCCTTAAATTACAGAGAAATTTCTACAGAGACTTAGATGTTAATATATTTTAAAATGCCATATTTATAACACTTAGATGAACATTTAGCTTTTCCAAGCAGCCTACATATGTTAATTTCTCTCACTCAGTCCTTACACAGTTGGTCTTATTTGCATTTATCAGATGGCCTGTCAAATCATGTAATTTCGGCATCCTAATTTTAAACCACACATCTCTCCAAATAAGAAAGTTCAGTGCTCTTCAAATTTAGCCTACTGATTTCATTAGAAATCGTCACAAGTTAATAACTTTTGAAGACACAGCTCAGAAATATGGCTGAAATTCTCTGAAATTGTGATATTGTTAAATGTAGCTGTACTTTGTATTAGCTTTTTAAAAATCTTGTAGGTTAATAAATACCATCCTAAGCATCTATTTCAAATAATCATTTGTAGTAATTTAAACTGCATATATATATCAATCAGTTTGAAATATGGGGCCATTCTAAAACATATAAAATTTTTAAGTTGCTATGGAATTATATTCTGTTAGTGCCTATGAACCTCTGAAAAGTTGCTAGGAATGTTTATATATTTGCCCTGGTGATACGATCCTTTTTTGGTTTATTAAGTACTTGAAATACAGCTCAGTGTATCAACCGCAAATTGTATTTAAGATATTTTTAGTAGTTCTCTTGTGACCTTGTCATTTTCAAAGATCAAAAAGCTGGACATGTCTGAAATTTACTTTGGATTTGCCAATCTATGTGCAATAAATCCTGCTTGATAACTACTATCCAGTATCGAATTATTTTGTAGGCAGGAAGGCACAGTTAGTGTGTATGATAATCCAGCTGTGTACTACTTCATACTTACATAGTACCACTAGAGTATGAGTTTCTTATTCACAATTCATTTTTAGAAGGCTTCTAACATATGATACACAGCTGCATTTATGTACAGCAGATATGATAAAGATATTTGAGGTGTGAAACATTTTACATATTCTTCCATTGCTTTGCATCTATAATGTACCAGAAAGAATTTATTGTGTAACTCCAGAATGCTACCCAGCCATCCAGATACTTCTTGTACAATACATTTTTTTTTAAAATTTGCAAGCACATTTCTACTTTAAACACAGTATTTCTATGAAAGAAAAGAGTCACAAACCTCCAATTATAGTAATCTTTTAAAATATACATTTTTAAATAATAACATGAGAAATTATTATAACTAATCTGTTAAGAGAACCACAGCTAACTATAGGTTTACCATATTAATACTAACTGAAAGTGATCTGTAAATAACTTTTCCTGTTTACCTTTTTTAAGAATTATAAGCTTTCCCCCTAATCACCTAATTCAGATTTCCATCGAGGAATTCCTTGTAATAAGAGAGCAAATAAAAAGGTACAATTTATAAGCTGATACCTGTTGTCCTACTTTCAAAGCACTTTCATTTGTATTAATTGGTTTTCAGAAAGTAAACCGCTAAAGAAGTATTATTCTTCACATTTTTAAAACATGGAAAATAAAGGAGGCCCAAAGGAGCTATCCTGCCCAAGGTGACAAAACTGTCAAGAAATAATTCCAGTTAGAACCTAGGTTCCTAGACTCAAATCTCAAACCTTGTCCACAGCAGACCACGCTGTCTCATTAAACCCAGTTAACTATGCCACTCTGTTCTTTCCAAGGCTAAAGAAAAAGCTGAATATTTCTCTCTTTTTCCCTCTCTTTTTAGGGGGACTGAATATTTTGTCCCCCTAAAATATGTGTGTTGAAATCTTGATCTTGAACTTACCAGCCTCCAGGCACTGTGAGAAATAAATGTCTGCTAGTTAAGTCACCCAGTCTGTGCTAGCTTGTTAAAGCAGCCTGGACAAAGACATTAACTCACCCCAACTACTGCATTGTAACTGGGTTCCATTTAATCTTTTGAAAAAAAAAAAAAAAAGATGGAAATACACAGTTTTCTACCATGTCCACTGTAATATACTATAGAATCTACTTTCCCCAGCTAAACTTTTTCTACCAAACGTTTTCCACTGAACTAAGACTTTACATATAAATAAATAAATAAATAAATAGTATCCAGGTTTCATGATGTATGAAAAACTCAAGCATTCTGCTATATTACATGATGTTAATTTTTCTAATTAAAGTGTTTATCTCGAAGGCTAGAGCATAGCCTTTGTCAGTACAAAATTCAACTGTTTGTGTGTCTAGGAAATTTTTTCCAGACGGTATTTTTGCAAACAATGAGGATTCAATCTAAATCAGATCTCTATTTCTAATATACAAGTGCACTAAATCAGTTCAAAGAAACCATGTTAAGAGTAAAGGATTTTATGGCCTAATCCCATTCCTTTAGCTTTTAAACCTCATTCAAAAATCATAAAAGCTTTTCAAAGCACATGAATTCTTTGACAATCTCACCCCAAAGCCTCTAGGATTGAAACAAGAACACTCAAGTTAGGCATCTTTACTTCCCACTAGTCCCTATTTTACTTTGAAAGCATTTCCAAAATAACTAGTGAAAAAGTAAACAAATGATGATCAGATGGTATTTAGAGTCATTCTATGCAGAGAACTGGACACTACTTCAAAGATCTCTGTCTCTGACCCCAGGCAGGGATATAACCAAACAATTCAAAACGGGGATTCTCTACGCTCTCACAGTAAATTGATTTAGAAATTGCCTTATATCCCTTCAAAATATTTAGTACCACTTCTCATCAAAAGATGTTTCTTGGGTCTAACATACATCCAACTGAAGTTTCAATTCACCTCTTCGAGTTCTCTCTCTGGGAAATAGCGCATCAGTATCCTTGATTAACCTGCTCCTTTTCTTCAGATTAAATTAAATAACCTCAGAGTTTCTGATTCATTAGGTTTGAAGAAGGTCCCCAAAATGTGAACTTCTAAAAAACTTCTAGTTAATGTTGATGCTGTTAGTGCAGAGACCATTTTTTGAGAATCTAAGACAGTGGTTCTCAATTTTGGCTTCCCATTAGAACAACCTGGAGTGCTTAAACACACACACACACACACACACACACACACACACACACCCAAACCCTCAAATCCAGGTCCTACTCCTATGATGGATCAAGCAATTCAACTGGTCTAGCTGAGACCATTACTGTTTGGTTTGTTTTCTCCACATCTCCGCAGGAAGAGAAAGCTCACAAGACAGATTGGCAATTAAATATCGGGGAAAGTGCCGCCTTTTAAATCTTCCTGGAAGTTTCAGTAGATGTCTAGAGTGCTATCCCTCTCCACAGATTACCAGTAACAGTGACCAGCCTGCTCCGTGAGCCCTTCAGAGACCCGAGACCCAGGTGTGTGAGGCAGGAGAACAGGGAGTCCCTGAGCTGTAGAGATTTGTAGGGCGAACTTGAGGAGGAATTAGACAATGAAGCCCAGCTGAAAGGCTATTTCAATCGTGTGGGCTGAAATAATGAGGGAGAATTTTGCAACACATTTGAAAAGAAAGCGATGAACGAAACAGTCACTGTAAATGAAAATTCAACACCACGTAGCAACAGCAGATAAAGGGGTCCATGGAGAAGCAGGAGTCAAAAGGATTCAGATTTTGAGTCTATGATATTATATAGTATCTTCCACAGTTCCTAGCACATGGTATACAACAAATATTTGTACAGTAATTAATTGAGCATATCAGAGAGCAGAAAGAAATATAGTCAGGTGTTAGGCAGGGTGTAGCTAAGGTCCTAGGACCTTCCCTGGGAGAGGCCAGTGCTCAGCCACATGTAGACGGGAAGGATTTGGGCTAACTATTCTGCATATTCTAAATATTAATGGCTTAAAAAAACGATAGGGTTCTATTTCTCATGATTCTGGGGTGGTTTCATGGGATCGGCCGGCACAAGAGTGGCTGGAAGGTCCAGAACGCCCTCATTCATCAGGCTGGTGGTTGGAGCTGGCTGCTGGCTGGTTTTCCAGTGAGACTTCTCATGGCTCTTCGAGGGTCCTGACATAGCGTGGTGAGGTTTGAAGATGGTGCCTTCCAAGCACGAAGGGGAAAATTGCAGTTCTTTAATGGCCCAGCCCTCAAAGCTACGTGGTATCATGTCCACCACTTTTTATCAGTCAAAGGAGTCACACAGCCAGCCCTGATTCCAGACAACAGAGAAAGAGAAATGTGACTTCTCAATGGGAGAAGTGGTAACAGATACACAGCCAGGGTTAATTTACCCTGCTCTCCCTGCCCGTAGTGATTTCTAGTCATTTCCTCCTACATGCAAAGCAACACTCACCTTCTTCCAAGGACCTAAAAATTTTATCTGACTATGGCATCAAGTTCAGGCTTGAAGTCCAGGATCTTGTCATCTAAATTAGGTCTAGGAGGCTGTGGGACAGCATTCTTAAGGAACGTAGAACTCCTGTTATCTAGCAGAGAAGATCCAGAAGGCATGGCCTTTCATCTTTTGAAGTCATAATACAGGGTCTTACTGTGAGGCCCTGGGTTTTGTTTGCACCTTGAGATTACGTTTTTCTGGCAGCAGTGCTCTGGATCTGATATCTACTTTGAGTACCTTTTGCTGGGTGGAAAAGCTGGGAATGAAGAACAGTTTTATCTACAACCCTAGACAATTCTGGATGGGAACTATATCCTCCAAAGTCTGCTTAAAATCAGAACAATCTCTTCTTTCTTTGGTTGTAGTAAAAAAAAGTCAATTGGCACTTCGAATTTTTTTTTTATGTTTGAATAAATTTTTTAATTCAACACAGGGCTTGAACTCATGACTCTGAGATCAAGACCTGAGCTGAGATAAAGAGTGGGATGCTTAACCCACTGAACCACCCAGGTTGGATATTCTGATTTTCTGCTGGAAAATCTCCTAAGCTAGATACACAAATCCATTAGGTTCATTTTCCATCTTCCATGTTACTGGAGGTGTCAGTCTCGTCAATTTTTCTGTCAGTATGCAACAAGGGTACCGTTTTATAGCCCCCAATAGCAATTTCCTCACTGCCCTTCCAGCCACCATTAATAGTTGTCTCGCTTCCCACCAGACCTTCACTGTGCCCTGGTCTCAAAGCCAATTCCAGATATTTCGTTAGGGCAGGACCTCACTTCTGGATACCAATTTTTGCTTTAGATCTCTATTGCTATGCAAAAAACCATCCCAAAACTGAGTGGCTAAAACAACAATTTGTCACTTCTCATGATTCTGTGCGATGATGGGACAGATCTTCTGTTTCACATGGTGTTGGCTGGAATGTTGGGATGGCTGGAAGGTCTAAAATGCCAATCACAGCACTGGCATTCGGGCTGTCTGCTGGTCTTGCCACTCAGTTTGGCTAATGACCAGGGGCCCTGCCACTCCTCCACGTACACGGCTGGTTAGGTTTTCCCATGGCAAGGTGGCTAATTTCAAAGGAACGCTACAAGCGCCCAAGAGCAGAAGCTGAAAATCTCTTTAAAGTCCAGCCTTAGAAATTTCTCCACACCACTTCGGCTAGACTTGAGGGTTCAAAAAAGGTAACCGTGCTGGTCCAGATTTTTAAAGGGAAGGGAAACGGACTCCAGCTGGAAAAATCACAAAGTATTTACCACCATCTTTAATTCACGATAGGAACTCAAGAACATTTAAGTAGTAGATAATGCCAGAGAAATGAATTCATTCTTTGAGAGAACTGAATGAGTGAAGAACAGAATCTCTCCCCTGTGTAATATATCACATGAAGAAGAAGGATTCTTAGACCAGGAAGAGCAAAGGGGGAGCGAGAAGCAGGCTCAGTGAGATAAAGAAGCAGCACAGTGTTTCTGGAACGGAAATCAGTTTCAAGGAAAGAGTATGACATCATGGTCAATATCACTGAGAAACCAAAGGAGAGAAGTGATGTGCAACTACCATTTAGCAGTTTCTTATCCAAAGCTGTACAGTGGTAATGGGTTTCCAAAACAATCATAAATAATATTCTAAATATTAGGAAAATTAATCATCTGGAGCCCCAGAAGACAGTTACTGAGTACAACAATTAACACCACAGGAATAACTCTAGAAATTCCAATTAAATCTGAGTTGTTCTGAACTTAAAAAAAAAATTGCTTTACTTTTCCTTGTTTCTGACAGTTAGGGAACACATGGTTTATTTAATGTAGATGGCAATTGTCTTTTTTAGGAAAAGGCTTCTCAGTTCTTTGATGCGGTCAGTAAGCTACTGAATTATCTAGAATACATTTAAAATGAAAGAAATTGCAGTCACATTATAATATTAACATTGGCACATAAGCCACCAGTGGTTATGTGATTCTTAGAATATGTAAGCAGAAGGCAACCTCGGATCCTTCTCCACCATCTTCATTTTTATAAAAATGTTTTCTTGACTCCCCCTCCCACCACCCACAATAAGCAAGCCACCAAGTAGATCCAGACTCAGGTCTTGTGTAGTCTCTTGTGAATCTACAAGCTTTCCTTTTGAATGTCTGGCTGATAGCAGAGATCATCATTTGCTTTTCCTACTCCTCCCATAGGTGACCTACCTTTCATGAGAGCAGAATCATGTGGACTAGCTAACCCAGGAAGAAACCATGGAGATTAGACTGTAACTCTACAAGTAAGAAAATTAAAGCATAGAAATGTTTAAGTTACTTCTCCAGGGCCTGGAATTACGAAAAAATTTCCCAATTGTACAGAACTGGGAAGTTGATAATGAATTGATAAGGGCTACCTAGCCTAATTACTAATAGGCCTTCTTAATGAATTTATGAATGTAGTCCAGAATATTTTTATTTTACGATTTTAAACCATAACTCAAACCATAAATCATAATTTAAACCATAAATCAAAAATGAAATTTTTTTTAAGCATTGGGACAAACCAGTGTGCTCAAGAAATACTAAAAATATGGTTAAGCCACTCATCTTAACCCTTTCTCTAAAGTTAATATTTAAATGCACTCAATTAGGGACGCTAGGA
Organism: Mellivora capensis; assembly: GCA_004024625.1. Taxonomy (NCBI): domain Eukaryota; kingdom Metazoa; phylum Chordata; class Mammalia; order Carnivora; family Mustelidae; genus Mellivora; species Mellivora capensis. The sequence continues at coordinate 38,677 of PISX010014413.1, forward strand.
CTCCAAAGGTCTACTAAGGCAATATGAGACCTTGTTTCTACTTTCATGGGATTTATAATCCCACGAGAAGGCATGCCTAGTTGGAAGCACCACCATGCCAAGCTGTCACCAGGCCAAATGGGTGGCATGATGGGTAAACCTAATAGTATTACATTTGATTCTATACAAAGAAAATACCCCCAAGAGAATGGGTAGGACATCCCTGAACAGTAGCACTTCTCAAAGAGAGGTCAGGATTTTAGTTTGTAGGATACCCACTCCATGCCTGGTGGAGGTTGAAGCATTCAGGAAATATAGATGTGCAAGACAGAAAGATCCCCGCTTTCAGGAATCGTACTGAGGAAGAAGGAAAGAGAGACAACCAAATATGTAAACATGATAAATTCAGAAGTTGCATGAAGAATATAGGGCTCCTTTAGATTGGGCAGTCAGGGAAGGCCTCTTTAGATCTGAATAGAGCCAGCCATGCAATGATATTGGAGAAGCTCATTCCAAGTAGAAGGAGCAAGAAGCTTAGAATGGGTGCAGATCAGAAGGGAAGCTTCCCAGCTGGGATGTTAGGAACTAAATGGGAGGACCTACAGACAACATATAGAGTTTGGATAATAAATAGTCCAGGAGGAATGGAAAAGCCACTGAAGAGCTCTAAGTAGAGAAGCAGCTAACCTGATATAAGCTGGTTTTTTTTTTTTTAAGATTATTTTTTGAGAGAAGGGGAGATAGAGAGACTTAAGCAGACTCTGCACAGAGCACAGAGGTCAATGTGGGGCGCATAGGCCCACGCGGGGCTCCATCTCATAACCCTGAGATCACAACCTGAGCCAAAGGCAAGAGCTGGGCACTTCACTGACTGCACCACCCAGGCACCCCTGATACTAGCTTTTAAAAATTCAAAGTCAACTCAATGAATCAGCAGGGATATGTGAATATACTCAAGAAATCAAAGGATCTATACTTTCATCTATAAAAGAAAGGTGTTCACAATACCCAGAGGACAGACCCAATGTCCTCACCATTGCTTCACCTGGATTACATATGTTCAGACCTGGAAACATACTTTTCAAGACATTTGTCATATTCACAATACTAGAGAGTCATGCTACTTAATATAGTGTACAAATTAATTGCTCATTATGTCAAAGTCAAAAGTTTTGCCGTAGAGCTAATTTAAGGTTAATCTTCCACAAGTATAAAAGATAAATGATGTTTGTAGAAAGCAACAGATATGGGACTTGTTTATTTCTGACTTCTGTAATCTGGGAAGGGCGGCCATTGTTTATTTATGGAAACACGGCAAATCAATTCCCTGCATAAAAAAGCACTACCTTAAGTAAAAATCAAAAAAATACAGACGTGGAATCATGGAGTCTAAGTCTGTCATAGACATTATATTCCTCAGATCTCTAAGGTTTAAAAAAATAACAAATATCAACCTACATACACATATACCCTGCAACGTACAAGACCAACAAAGGACAGGAAGAGGACGTTTTACCAAAACGTATACAGACTTAATTTTCTAGTTTATTAACTGGTTTTACTATATCAAAAGGATTTTATGCAAAAGGTCTGTAGGGAGTAACAATCTCTTTTTACATATTAAGTATTCAGTATTTGCCCCAAGCTACCAATAATTATCTTTACCATGTGTTCACAATTCAAAATGTTAACCTTACCCGATGAATGCTGGTCCACTGGAAACTCTGCAATTAGTTTCTATTTGAGAAATTCCTGAAGAGAAATCATAAACACATTATTACATTTTACTCAACGCAGCACTGCAAGACAAGTTATCTACTTACGTGATTCTAAGATTTCCAAGATATATAATAACTTTATGAGACATACAACTTAAAAAGTGAGTGTTATTACAGAGGTCAGCTTTCTGACCTCCTGCAAAGACACAAACTACTGTCACACGTTATACTTGCAGTGTCTTCAACACAGCAATTTATAAGGCATAAAATATGAACATCCAATTTTTAATTAAGAATGAGATAAACATTATATCTCATTATATCTAATTTATAAGCTTATAAATTAAATTTATATTTTTATAATATATATTATAATTTATGTATATATAAAAATAAAAATATAAAAATATATAATAAATATAAACAAAATAAATTATAAATTAAATGTAAATAAATATATTTACAAGTTTATAAATTAAACCTGAGATATGCTTATATCTTTATATTTTTAATATATAAAGATATACAAATATATATATTTATTAAATATGTATATAATATATATTTATATATTTTATATAAGTTTATAAATAAATATAATATTTATAAGTATAAATAATTAAAAAACCATTGAAAATATCTGCATTTCTTATATAAAAAGAGGGAGGGGGAATATTTGGGATAGTTTCTCTTTCAATTTTTTATTGTTTTTGCTTTGGGGTTTTTTGTTATTGTTGTTGTTTGCTGTCCTGTTATTTGGCACAGTTAAGCCACTGTAAAATTCAATGGCACAATATTTTTGCCTCTTATTTTTTATCATGGGCTTTTTCAGTGTTGTTACAGTTTCTGTAGACAGCATCTTTTTTAAAAGGATTGTATTTTTCAGTCATTTCCACACCCAACTCACAAGGCCAGGACCAAGAGTCGCATGTTCCACTGACTGAACCAGCCAGGTGCCCCTCTAAACATGTTTTGATGGAAGCATAATAGTTCGCACATAGATATGTCATAGTTCACAAAATTATTTTTGTATTAAGTCCTACATTTTCCCTTTTTACTACTAATAATAGTGTAAACATCCCTATACTTTGTACATATGATTTCCTTCGCATAGATCTCTAAAAGTGGGAGTGATGGGTCCGAGGGCATAAATATTTTAAGGTCTCTGATATATAACAACAAATTATTTCTCAAGAAGGTTATACTAATTTTCTTTTCCATAAACAGTATGAGTAGTACCCTTACAAGATGTGGGAATCATCATTAAATAAAAAACAAAACAAAACAAAACAAAAACCCCCCAAAAACCTTGGCTAATTCCACCCCAAATTAGCTTATTGTTTATTTTGCATTTCTCTGACCGGGTTGAGTTGAATGCTTTTTAACATGTTTTACTAACAAGTTTCATTTTTCTTTTTTCTTCTTAAAAAATATTTTATTTATTTATCTGACAGAGAGAGAGAGAGAGAGAGAGAGCACGAGCAGGGAGAGCAGCAGAGGGAGAGGGAGAAGCAGGCTCCCTGCTCTATCCCAGGGCCCTGAGCTCATGACCTAAGCCAAAGGCAGGTCACTGAGCCACCCAGGCACCCCTCATTCTTTTCTACTTCATATTTACCTACACCAGAGGAATATTTTGCTGAGAAGGTATAAGTGTAATGAAAGCTACCTCCTAACCACAACTTGTCATCTCAGAGTGAAGCCATTGTTGTTAAGTAAAAAAACAACAAAATGTAGTTCAGTTTCTTTATTCAGACTAAAACCAAATCACTCAAAACTAATTTTAGAACCTATAGCATTGGGGCGCCTGGGTGGCTCAGTGGGTTAAGCCTCTGCCTTCGGCTCAGGTCATGATTCCTGTCCTGGGATGGAGCCCCGCATCGGGATCTCTGCTCAGCAGGGAGCCTGCTTCCTCCTCTTTCTCTCTGCCAACCTCTCTGCCAACTTGTGATCTGTCAAATAAATAAATAAAATCTTAAAAAAAAAAAAGGAAACTAGCATAAGTTATCGGCTTTCTTTCTCCCCAGCAGCAAACAAAACTACCAGTTGGAAAAATGAAATGTGAAAATACTAAATGACGATGCTTGTTAGAATAGAATCAATAGTCCACATGAGGCAGGAAAACCCAGGATTTGACTGTCAAGGGTAATGCTGAGGGACCCAGCTGCTGACACAGGCTTCTCCAGTTTGCTATGCGGCTATGCTAATGAGTGTTATGAAACTGGCATTATCTACCCCCTCAAAAACATTTTCTCTCCCCACTGGCAGGACCCAAGGCACGTTCATTTTCACTTAAAAAGTCAATTCCAAGACAATCTTAAAAAAAGTCTATTCTGGAGGATCTGGAGATGACAAACAGAACACCAAAAATTCCCTTTCTCAAAGAACTCCCTTCAAAAGGTTTCCAGTGAAATGACATACAAAGGACTACTTCCAAGTGACTGTGGATTAAAGAACAATAGGGGACAATCAACTGTGATAGAAAAACAAGAGGCCCCATGCCTTCTGCTTTGAAAACTGAGAAGTCTGGATGCTTTCATTTCCTTCTGGTCAGTAGAGATAGGGGAGATTGACAAAATGAACTCCTTTGTAGTTAAGCAAAGAACTGCTCTAAAACTCTGGAATCTGAGAATGGTTCTCCATTGGCATGAATCTGTGTCTTAGTGATGGTTAAATAAAATCTTTTCCTTTGAGGCTTAGCAAGAAGTCAAGAATCTCTGCCTAGTAACTCGATCTCATTTTGTAAGTCAGATATGGCCAGAATCGTTGCAGTATCACACTTGCTCATCCTGCTCCAGCAATTCCATAAGTTTAAGGCCTTAGTTTCTATACAATTAAAGTAGCCTATTTCATCAATTTGAAAAGTTCAAACTAGGAATACCAGATGTACTTAAAAGAGGGACATTTCATTTCACCATCTGTCCCACCCTGGCTTCACCTCCATGAATCACCTCCATGATCCACTTTGACCTCCACAGCCTGAATTCCCTGCCCCTGCATCCGTGTTCCCACTACATTAACAATTCTCTCACACTGTGTTAGAGTATAGAATAAGCTATTGCCTCAAAGTTCCTTGAGCACTGAGGCAGCATCTTATTTATCTACATTTCTGGGATCTATCCCAGTTTCTTTTCCCAGGGCTAGATTAAAAGTCTGGATGTGGGCGCCTGGGTGGCTCAGTGGGTTAAAGCCTCTGCTTTTGGCTCAGGTTGTGATCCCAGGGTCCTGGGATGGAGCCCTGCCTTGGGTTCTCTGCTCAGCAGGGAGCCTGCTTCCCCCCACCCTCTCTCTCTGCCTGCTTGTGATCTCTGTCAAATAAATAAATAAAATCTTAAAAAAAAAAAAAAAAGCCTGGATGTTAGGGCAGTTTCCACATACAGACGTATCCATGGGGTGCTGAAGACATCTCTGGAAACTTAACTAGATGAAATAAAAATAGTATCCACCAGAACTTTTCTCAGGGTTTGTAGAGAGTATGCTTAGAAGGAAAAAGAAGGGGTTTGTTATTTTTCTTCTGGTCTGTTGAGATCCTAGGAACTGGCAGGAGGGGGATTTGAGGGATTCTTTGGCTACCTCCTCCCTCTCATCTGGAGCTTGGCTTTTCCTCTTAAAAATGTTGTGAAAAATATTCAAAGGACAACAGTCTGAAGCAGCATCAAATCGTCAGCCTGCCCACGGTAACAAATTATTAGCCTATCTCTTGGACCCCCATATCTCAATCCTGCCCCTATCCCTACCATGAATATTTGATAAATAATTACTGAGTGAACCAATAATACCAGATCAGGTTTCACCACCCAGTTAGGAACCAAGGGTACAGAGGAAGAAAGCCTGACTCTGAATGATCTATAACACAATTGGTGGGCACACACAATGGGTCTGGGATGGTGGGAAAGCAGAGCAGAGGGGACAGAACCTCGGGCATTTCCATCACCTCATGATCAGTGCAGAGATTCAGAAACAGAGGTGAAGCTTTCACCCTTCGGAAGGAGAAAAATTCATACTTTTCAGCGTAGCCACCAAATATGACATTGCAGAGATCTGAGTGGAGAACTGCTGTCAAATTTAGCATGACTGGCTGCATTCTCATGGCGGTGAGTCATTTTGAATCAGTGATGGATCACTGGATAAATGCCACAGCATTCCTAAATGACCTTAATATCTTATCAAATTATGATTTCACAATTCTTTTGTACAAGCTAAAAGTACAATGCAACAGTACAATGTGAGCCCTTTCCCTCGCCACCTTCCCTCAAGACCATGGGCTCGGGGAAGGAAAGGACATTTCTTGTCTCCTCAGGGTCTGTAAGTATAGTAATTCCACAATTCCTGTGAGCTATGATTAAGCTGAAAATATTACATGTCTCTGGATGTTCTCAGTCTCCTAAAATCAATAACTTCTGATAGCGATCACTATAAAGAATGCTATATCCAGTAGAACATTTTCTTAACCCAGTGTCAAATATCAAATTGCCATGCACTGAAAATCAGTCTAGTGTTTAGGTTGATTTAACTTCTGATCCTAAAATATAAAGGTTTAATGTTCGCCAAGTATTAAATGATCGTTAAACACAAAAGATGTTTAAAATGAATGCTGCTGGGGTGCCTGGGTGGCTCAGCTGTTAAGCGTCCGCCTTCAGCTCAGGTCATGATCCCAGGGTCCTGGGATCCAGCCCTGCATCAAGCTCCCTGCTCCTCAGGAAGCCTGCTTCTCCCTCCTCCACCTCCCCTGCTTGTGTTCCTGCTCTTGCTGTCCCTTTCTGTCAAATAAATAAAAACTTTAAAAAAATAAAATGAACGCTGCTACCCTTTCTACCCCCCAAATAAGTAGTTGCTCCATACTTCATGCTTCTTTAGCATTTAGGGAGTGCTGATAGTTCTGTTATACTGTCATTAATCTGCATCACAAGGAGATGGTTAGATGCCTTCCTGCCTCCTGGATTAGAGCTCTTAGAAGAATATAGTGTACTGGACAGGACCTAACACACAAGGCACCCTTAGTAATAACTCTGTGCAGAATTAAAAATGTAGAAGGAGATGGAAAAGGGAAGGCTAACATTTACTGTGTATTTAGCAAGGTAGGTATTATGATCTCAGCACTAAAGGTGAGAATGTTGAGGACTGGAAAAATTAAGAAACTTGCTCAAGCTCACAAAGCGAACCCCAAATTCACACCAACCCACTCTATGAGCCATCTGCCACGCCGCCTCTCCAGTGCACTATATAAAAAGGAGTTTTATATAGGACGTGCATCTCTCTTTTAAAAAAATCTACAATCTATCTTTTAAAGGAACTAAAAGACACAATCTGAAAATCAGATTAATATAGGTTTCCCAGCTTGTTACTCAGTATTCCTTCTTGTGAAACAGAATCAAGAAATGCTCCCTCCATCCTGCCTGCCTCTATTATATAATTAAGATTGACATGCTAGATGGCCAGAGCAAGAGAGCATCCTACAGGCACAGCCTTTTACAGAAACATGCCTCCAGTGATATAATGACAAGAGGAATAACTGAGGCTTAATCTGTGTCTAAATGATATTTTACAAGGCTTTTCTTCTTGGCTTTCCTATTAAAATGTGGTCAAAACAAATTAATATCAGAGGCCCTACAAATGACATTCTTTCTGAAAGACTTAATAAAGAAGTATCACATGTGTTCAGTATATTAGTTACTTTTAATATGTTGGTTATGTTGTTAGGCCTAGTTCTTACTAGAAAACTTGTATGACTGTTAGAGAAACCTGGAAGGGAACACCGCAGAATGGCTAAGGTCCGATTGAACTCTAACTTTGTCGTTTACCACCTGCCTAATGGTAGGTGAGCTAAGTAATCCATTTTTTTCATCTGTAAAACAGGGACAATGCAGTTATTTTAAGAATTAAAAAAGGTGGAGGTACCTGGGTGGCCCAGTCAGTTAAGCATCTGCCTTCTGCTCAGGTCATGACCCTAGGGTCCTGGGATCGAGCCCCACATAGGGCTCCTTGCTCAGTGGGGAGCCTGCTTCTGTCCCTCTTCCCTGCTCTTGCTATCTTAAATAAATTAATAAAATCTTAAAAAAAAAGAGAGAATTAAATGAGGTAACCATAAATCAAATGCTTAGCACAACAGCAGGTACAAAGTAAACACTCAAGAATGGTAATTTATTAACAGAGTAGCAGCTTTATCTAAAATTAATCCTTTAAGAGTTGGCTTTAAAGTATTAGCTTGTAAAGAAAAACCAGATTGGACATCAGGGGGTTCTGTTCTCCACATAAATGAGTGAATTCCATGCCAGATTTTGCAATATATCGCAGGACTCCAGTTATTAGAAAGTGTTGTGAAATATAAATGTAACTTACCTCAATCATTTAATATATGGCCCAGAGGGAAGACAAAGTATTGTGAGGCCAAAACAATACAAGATGATGCAAAAATAAGTTACCCCTCCTTCTCATGCAGTGCGTGTCTTCGAAGTCAAGATTCACACTGTAGGCAAGCCTGGTATCACCAATGTCACCCAAGCACAGGCCATGTTTTACAATCCACAGTTGCATAACAGCGTGCATGAACTTAATGTCACAGAACTGGACACTTAAAAATGGTTAAGATGCTACATTTTGTGTTATGCGCATTTTATCACAAAAAACCCTATAATCCTGTAAAACAAAAGCTGTTCTGACTGCTTTAAAATGAACATAAATGGATTACACAAATTTAATGTACAGTGGGCCCCGATGTACTGGAAGGCATACTGACACATAAAAAGTATGTTTACTGTGTCAAATTTACTTTACCCACACTTCCTAGATTATAATAAATACTATTTAATTATCAATTTTTTGTTACCTTGAATTAGAAGGATTTGGCTGTGTGAGAGAAAATGATCCTGCTAATTTGTCTAGAAAAGGCACAGATCTTCTTCCCTACTACAGAAATAGCCATATATGAAGCTAACACATTCAAAAATCTTTTAGAGACTATCTAGGTAAGCACACACAAGAGATCTTTTTTTTCTCCCTAAAATAACCATTGAGGCACCCACATGTTTACAAAAATCACCAATAACTTCTTATGGGTTTGAAAAGTATTTGAGCCTCTTATTAATCTTTTATTAAGAGGCCAATCTAGGGGCGCCTGGGTGGCTCAGTGGGTTAAAGCCTCTGCCTTTAGCTCAGGTCATGATCCCAGAGTCCTGGGATCGAGCCCCGCATTGGGCTCTCTGCTCAGCAGGGAGCCCACTTCTCCTCCTCTCTCTCTCTGCCTACTTGTGATCTCTGTCAAATATATAAATGAAATCTTTAAAAAAAAGAAAGGCCAATCTAGCAGAAGGTATCAAGGATAGCCTAATGTGAAGGAGGGCTGGGGAGAGGGGTTACATGGCAGGTGGGGTGGGTGGAGGGAGAGATGGCGTGTGTGTTGGGAAGCAATTAAAGAAGAGCAATCATAACCCTTTCCATTGGTGATAGCAGACATTCTTACTGGGCACTTAACACCCATCAGTCAGTCAATCAATCAATCAATCAATCAATTCCTGAGGCTCTCATAATTATGAACTCATTTTTGTAGGACTGCCTTGTTACTTCCTTGGGCTCTGGATATGTGGGGTGGAAATGACCATCCAAGGCACAAGAGGATAGCAGTAATGACCCATATCAAATGAGAGCCAATTTAATAAGAGAAATCCCTGCTCTGCCTCTCTGGAGGGGTATACTGGACGAGGATGAGGGAATGCAGGAATGAGATTGGATGTTCAAATGAGGGAAAGCCACCATGACAGTGGCAGAGGGAAGAATCAAAACCACAAGGCAGCATGGCTTAACAGAAAGAACCCCTGACTAGGTGTCAGGAGACTCAATTTCTACTCCCTGCTTTCCAGGGATCTGACAGTATAACGTTGAATGAGTCACCTCACCTCATTTGACCTGACTTTCCTTACTTGTCACGTTGGAGGGAACGCCAAATGATCGATAGACCCTCCACTTCCAACATCCCACTGTTCTCTGAGTTGATTAATTGCAGCTGGAGCTGGGGGACACTTAATCTGAAAAGACTCCTCTGGAGTGGCAAGAATTGAACAGGGATTTTAAAAAAAATGGTGACAGCACCAGGGAAAACATGAACTCAAAGACAAAGAGAGCAATGAATGGTCTATGATTGGCAACTAATAAATCGATCTCGCTAAAGAGAGTAAAAGTGGGTCACAGCAAGAAAAGAAGGTCATTGGTCCAAGCATAGTAACAAGAGAACAGATTTTTTTAAAAAGATTTTATTTATTTATTTGACAGAGAGAGATCACAAGTAGGCAGAGAGGCAGGCAAAGAGAGAGGAGGAAGCAGGCTCCCCACTGAGCAGAGAGCCCGATGCAGGACTTGATCCCAGGACCCTGGGATCATGACCTGAGCCGAAGGCAGAGGCTTAACCCACTGAGCCACCCAGGCGCTCAAGAGCACAGATTTTAATTGAAGGTAAAAAGGTAACTGGGAACCATGTAAGGGGCCTAATACAGATCCATCCCTGGGGCACTGGGGTTCACCAGGATTCAGTTCTTGGCCAGTAAGTAGCTTCTCTGCTCACGCACAAGTGTTCCTCAAGTGAAATCCCCTACTCTAAAAGATCATCCACCACCTTTACGTAGGGGATCCCCAAAACGATATGGTGAGCCCTGCTCTCTAATTCTGAGCCTCAAAATCGTCTCCCTAACAGCTTCCTGGCTATCCACTGAGATGTGCGGAAGCAACTAACACTCAGCATGTCCCAAACTAAACCCACCACTTCTGCCCACACCCACACCAAATCAATCTACATTTCTTGGGTCCCCGAATGTTGGTAGCGACATCAAGAGCTCTGGCACCTGCCCCAAACCTTCTTTCCCTTTATTGCCTCAAATCTACCTGTTTTTGTCTTAAACTAGCCCCCTTCTGCAGCCCTGCCACCATTGTCTTGGGTGGAGCTTGCTGAATCTTTGTGGAAGACAACCGAAACGTTTTCCTCTCTTGCCCTCCTTGGTCCCCTTTCCAAACTGCAGTCAGGGACCCCTTTCTAAAACATATCAAACCTTCCTGATTGTTTTTTTGTTGTTGTTGTTTTTATTATAAAGTAAAAATAATATCACTGGGAGCGGTGGGGAGGCCTGGCAATGGAATGTGATGGGAACAAATGCTATCCAGCTTCTCCTGCCGTTTTATTGGTTCTTGTTACTTCCTTCCCAAGAATGTGAGGGCTTGACTCCAAAAGGCTGGGCTGACTGGGTCACATATTCTGTGATCATCACTCACTTGGGACTAGCCGGACTAGGAAGAAAGGATGCTTCACCCTGTGGCTCACTGTGGGCACTCATCCAACCCGACAAGTCAGGTAGGCTCTCCCTCCCCCCCAACTCCAGCTCAGACTGCCTGTGTCATGGGACTAGTGCTGTGAGAAGAGATTTTCAAAGCCTTTCGCTCTGTTTCTACCTACATTTACTGGTATCTATGTTCCCAGAGACTGGGCATTTTTACAGAAGTTTTCTCCTCCTTGGGCAGCAACAGTCATTGCTACGGCAGTCAGTTCTGGGATATAGAGTGATTGCTTGTTCTGCTGGTGTGTTGCCCTCTAAATGTTCTGGAGTTGAATTAGGTGAGTGTAAACCACCCAATTTTTATATTTCTTATTCCTTACTGCTGGGGCCCTGTTGCTTGTCAAGTGAAACCTCACTTCTTCATTCAGCCCACAAGCATGAATTAGAGGCAGGGGCTGGTCTTCCGTGGCTGCAGTGTGGGAAACATGTATTTGGAGTCCCTGGCCTGCCTCCACCACCATCTGCATGCCCTTAAGCAAATCAGCTCATCCAACCCAGGTCTGAGTCCTCACCTTTACAACGTGGACAATCATACAGGCCCCAAGGGTTGATATTGGTGGTAAAATAAATATCATGGAAGTACTTTGGAATCATTAAAATGGCATATAAATATAAGGGTGATCTCTTATAAAGAAAGGCTTTTTTTTTTTTTTTTTTGCTGGTAAAGTAATTTTAAAAGAGGATACCTTTGGCCTTGGAATATTATCTTAAATTGAAACAAAACAACCCATGAAGTGAGCGTTATTTATACCACTTTGATTCCAAGGAAACAAAGCAGCAAGAGTCACAAGGTCACTGACACCTCCTAACATTTAAGTCCCACTACAAAAGTCAAAAGGGATTTTTCCAAAAGGCCCAGGGGTCCAGGCAGATATATGTAGTCCAAACACACAACTGTGCAGTGAGAAGACAACAGCGAATGTAAAAAATTCTTTTCCAAACCAACCTTGCAATAATGCACTAATAATGGACCATTTATATTCTGTCTGTCGAAGAAAGAAAAGAAGAAAAGATGACACAACACCCACAACCTCTGGCTCTCCGTGCCCACAAAGTGCAGCCATGTCTATCTGCCCAGCCCAGAGAAGGCCTTCTGGAACATTCCGGTCAGCTGACATCGCTTATCTCTTCCCTGGAAGGTGGGGGAAGAGTGAAGCATCCAGCAAGAGCATGAGCAGAGAAACAGGTCAGTTTTGAAAGAGCAAGTTCTTCTGGCATCTGTGTTTCTGGTAAAAGTCCATGTTCATCTTGGGGTTAAAGCAGTGCTTCACATTTGCAGCTCGGCCATGGCTCCTGGTCAGAATCACTGATTTCCATTTGCTCCTCTGCTGGAGCAGAAAAATATCTGGTTTACATTTAATGTAAACACCGTGAGATGTCTTTTTTCTGACACCATGTGGGTGCCCTCCCACACAGTCCTGTTCTGATACTACCTCGAGTCAGCCTAAGACTCCAACAGGTTTAAGGGCTCAGTCCCACAAGACTGACCCCACTTCAGACACCAGTCCTAAGTCCCGGGACCCTGACAACCTGCTCTTCTGTTTGACTTGGTTAACAATCCAAGGGTTCCCATAACCCCCTCCTTAAGTTTGATAATTCCCTTGAGTGACTCAGAGAATTCAGGAAAACACAAACCAGCAGGTTTATTGTAAAGGACACAACTCAGGAACAGCCAAATGGAAGAGATGTCTAGGGCATGGTACTTGGTGATAGTCTTGGTGGGGGAGGAGGAGGGAGGGTGGAATTCAGATTCCATGCCCAGTCTGAATATGTCAACCTCCCAAGCACCAATTGGGAAGTTCCCCAAACCCTATCATTGAGAGTGTTTATAGAAGTTTCATTACATAGGCATGGTTGGTTAAGTCACTGGCCATTGGCAGTGAAAAATCTCCAGCCCTTCCCCCTCTCCTGAGGTCGGGGTTGGGGGTGGTAGATAGAAAGTTCCAACCCTCTAATCCCATGGTTGGTTCCTCTGGTGACTAGTCCCCAACCTGAAGCTCTCCATGGGCCCATCCAGAGTCACCTCATTAGCAAAAACTCAGGTATGGCTGAGAGGGGATCATTATGAGTAACCAAGGATGCCCTATCAGGAAATTTCAAGGGTTTTAGCACTGTGACGGGAACCAGGGGCAAAGACCAGATAAAATATTGTACCACGTACAGTGTGTAGCACAGCACTGCATAAGAACAGTAACACCTGAGGGCTAATTGTCATTCGAAATTGTTGCAATTTGAAAGAGTGCAAAGCAGTTCACTTAGAAGATCAAACTCACCTTCAAGGCCCCACCAGGACAGTCATTTAAGCCACAGATTTCCAGAGTCAATGACTTACAGACATTCTTCCTAAGGAAAGCCTTCCCTGACCATTCTGACCAAGCCCATCACAATGAGCTCCTTCAGTCTTCTATCTCTCACATTCACAGTGCTTATCACACACCTTCATGCAGTTCAATTAAAAGTTTATATCTCTCCCACTAAACTACAAGGTCTAGGAGCTCTGATCGTGTGTCATGCTGTTATCTACACCCCCCCCCCCACGTTCTTACAGTCAGAGGCTGCTATTAAACATTAAATGAATGGATGAGAGAATTAAAATTAGACCCGTTGCCTGGAACAAAGATCACAGCAACTTCCTACAATCACCACATCATCGTGTCTTCAATTCTCCAAATTCCACTTGACATGCAAAGGTCCCTGAGTCATTTAGCAGATTCAAGCCCTATCAGCAAAGAAGAGAATTCAGCTCAGCCATGGTATTGAGAATAATTTCAGGTCATTCAGGGCATACTGAAGTGACAGAGTAAGGTCAGGCTTCTACAAGAACCTACAAAGAATGAATAGGAATCAGGTAGAATGCTTACACTGCGAAGGTAACGGACTGTTTCTGCACACTGGCTTGGCTTTGGGTTTTAGAACTCAACAGGGCCCTGCAGCTTCATCTGGTGTTAGCAAAGCAGGGAAATCATGTTCCCTCTGGGAACTTTAGAGTTTTGATGTCTTCTCGGGAGACAAAAGTCACATTCCCCATCTGGAAGTTTAACACATGACTTCTAAATCAGGGTGGGGCTTTGTCTGGCTCAGTGACAAATTCAGCTGCCTAAGAAGCACAGTCTCTGGGTTAGTGACCTAAGTTTCTCCTTTGTACCCAGTAAATGAATCTACGGTTATTTCTTAGCAACCAAACTTGAAAGGCAGAAAGATTGTGCCAAGAAAGCTAATGGTGTGTTTTTTTCCTCTGTCCTTTTTTCTTCCCCTTACCATACACAAGAAATAATATTTTTCCATTCATATTTGACAACACCATCTGTTTTTATTGTGGAAAGCCTTACCCATTCAGGGAAGGCCACAACTTAGCTGCTGCTAGTTGAAGGGATGTAGAAATAAAGAGGACCCTATGTACCACCAACTGTATCATAGCCAGATGGGACCCCAACAGA
>PISX010014414.1:0-52891 GCA_004024625.1 Mellivora capensis
AAATAAATAAATAAATAAGATCTTTAAAAAAAAAGAAGAAGAATTATGCATGGAGTTGGGGATACAGGGTGAATAAGAAAGCACGCACTGTGTCTTCCTTAAGAGCTTAGAGTCTAGCCATATAAGTATACACTTCTCAAAGGAAAGAATTGTAATTATCTGCCTAAAACTTTAGGTAGTTTTTCATAAAGAGCTTCCTAATACAGAATTAGAAATCGTTTAGGGGAAAGTAAAAGTAAAGTCACATTCTATAAATAATCTGAGCATGTTGTTATACTAAAACTTTCATGTTTTAAAACCAAGGCCAGCAAGGTTAAAGTTATCTATCCTCTCCTTACCACATAAAACCTTCTGCTCATTGAAAAATAATTTTTTTCACAGTGAAAGCTTGCATTTCCCTTAGAACTTCTGTAATTAAAGCTCTGCAATAACGACCAATACGGTTAACATTTTTCTCCCATTATGTGTCCCCGTGCCAGTGCTGTACACATTCCATCCCTACAGTAAAAACACATACACCTTTGCTTTGCAGAAACAAAGTGATATGAAAGTCCAAGTAACACAAAGTTACTTTTGTCTAAGATCAACAGAATGGTATCTTGTCCCTTTCACCGTCCTTATGAATCATTAATTCATGATAAACTGCAGTTGCAGAAACCTCACGTTCTTTGACAGAGAATGCTTGTGGCAAAGCCTACATTGGGCCCAGACAAAAATAAAAAAAAAATTTTTATGGAAGTTTCATTGGTAAAAATGTCATTGAAATTCCTAGCTCTGATAAGATATTAACCCAATTAACTGCAATGATACAGAGTCCCAGTTCTCAGACTCGGTTTAATTTCCTGTCTTCATATCAATAGTCTCCTCTTCCCATATCAGAGTTACCACCAGAATAACTAATGGTTCTCACTTAATTTACATAAACTTCCAAGAGTTAACTTTTATTATTTCACAACACAAAGCCGAACTTCATAGTTCTCTGTACATTGGGACAACCACTTGGCAATTTATTATAAAGGCCCATTTATGCCAGGAAACCTGTTAAGCAGGAAACCTGCAAGTGGGAACACAGAATTTAATGTAAGTCCTCAAAAGACAAGAGTTGTTTGCACCACCCTTCTATTTTCATAGGTCTTGCTATTTTCTAACTATAGTAAAGGACTTGTGGCTCTTGGAAAAGCTTTTTTTTTTTTAAGTTTTTATTTATTTATTTGAGAGACCAGAGTGAGTGAGGGAGAGAGCATAGGAGCAGGGGCAGAGGGAAAGGGGGAAGGAAAAGCAGGCTTCCCTGCTGGGCAGGGAGCCCAACAATGCAGGGCTCCATCTCAGGACCTTGGGATCATGACCTGAGCAGAAAGCAGATGCTTAACCGACAGAGCTACTCAGGCATCCCTCTTTTCTTTCTCCTTTTCTCTCCTTTCTTTTTTCCTTCTTTCCCCTTTCTTTCTTCTTCCTTCCTTCCTCCCTTCCTTCCTTCCTCCCTCCCTCCCTTCCTAGATTTTATTCATTTGAAAGAGAGAGAGCACGTGTTCCGAGTGTGGATGGATGCAGGAGGGAGGCTTGATGATCATGACCTGAGTGGAAATCAAGAGTTGGATGCTTAACCAACCACATCCCCCAGGTGGCTCCCCCGCCCCCCTTTTTTAATTTGAAATTTAGTTAATTAACATATAGTGTAATATTGGTTTCTGAAATAGAATTCAATGTCTTAGAAAAGCTTGGAAAATGCAAAATATAACTGGCCTTTTGATCAGAAAATAGCTTATTTACAGCTGGATCATTGTCTGAGCCTATATAAAAGTTTGCAACTTTAGAGGGGGAGTCAGATTTCTTTCTTCCTTTTTTTTTTTTTTTTTAATTTATTTGACAGAGATCATAAGTAGGCAGAGAGGCAGGCAGAGAGAGGAGGAAGCAGAGAGCCCAACGCGGGGCTTGATCCCAGATCCCAGGACTCTGGGATCATGACCTGAGCCGAAAGCAGAGGCTTTAACCCACTGAGCCACCCAGGTACCCAGGAGTCAGATTTCTTAAATGCCTACATTTGGTTAGAGTTGAGTGATGAAGGGTCTTATGGGGTCTCAAGTCTTTCCAGCAACCGAAAGTTTCAAAAAAGAGCTACCCGGCAAAAGATAATTTTGAAATATTATTACAAAGTATAGGCATTCTTGGTGTTTCACAAAAATTAGTACAAATTATATACAAGTGTTACACTGAACTATTAATTTAGATAATTTGCTTTTATTTTTCACATCCAGTGAAGGAAGGAGGAGACTGGGGCACATTTTGAGGTAGATACATTTTTCTTCAAATTAACAGTTGCATGATTAAAAGACACTTATCTTTAGCCTTTCCCATATGCTAATTTTACTTTATATAGCACTTTCCAGGTTCACATTTCTTTTTCAGAATACTTTAAGATCAGTGGATTGAAATGTATCATATATATTTGAAATATAAATTCATTTAGGGGTGGATGGATTATTTTTTCAACTGAAGAGACATTTAATAAACATGGTAGTTTAGAAGAAATGGCACTTTTGACCCATTGATTTAAATGTACAGTTGAAACAGCAGGATTTAAAGGGGGAACCATATATTTAGTTGCAAATAACTTACCTAGCATTACATTTGGTAACAGAGGTTGGCTAAGCCAGTTTAATAAATTTTGGGGCCTTCATGTCTACCTGTAAAAAAGGACCTTAAACAGATCATCTCTAAGGAAGCTTCTACTTTCACACTCTTTTGGGATAAGATTTGGTTACACCATCAGTGCATTGTACTTTGAATACAGAAAACATGATTCTTGAAGTCTAGTAGATTTCAGTTAAATTGCTTCTGCAAGCCCAGGTCCTTCCTGGGCCCTAAGATTTGGAAGCTTTGGGGGTTATTAATTAAACAAGGGGACCATTAGATTGAGGTGGCTTTAAAGACCCAGTAGCCTACAAAAACAAACCAAAATGTAAGCCTGAAATACCTCAAGGCTAAATTAAAACCCAAGGACGACCAATCACAAACAGCCAATAAGTCCTTCCCAAAATAAGGCAATGGTTTAAGCTATAGGTAATCAAGTAATTTTCCTCACTTTGCTTCTATGTCTATAAAAATCTCTCCCCTAGCTCCTGTTGGTGGAGGGATCGTAATCATTTTTAACTTGGCATTGCATGATTTGAGTCCTTTTTTTTTTTCAAATAAACTTACTTTTCTTTTTAGTAGGCTCTGTGCCCAATGTGGGGCTTGAACTCAAGACCCTGAGATCAGATGTCACCCACTCTGACTGAGCCAGCCTCAGCCCTGGCAAAATCTTTCTTGAAAACCACCAAGCACTACTTCACAAAGTCTAAAAAGTATGTATCTACTTTGAGGGCTCATTTTCATTTCTAAGAATCTAATCTAAGGAAATAACTAGGTAAGAGTACAAAGATGAATGTGTGCATGTTAAAGGATATTCAAACTAGACCTTATAATATAAATAATTGGTAACTAAAATCTTTAACTTCAAGAGTTAGGTGGTTCCATGCAGTACTTACTGACGTGGGAAGTTATTTTATCTTCAATTTTTTGCAATTATCTTCTAATTTTTTCCTACAATGAATATGAATTACTTTAAGAAAATAAATATACTACTGGCTAATGTGTTCTTTCTTTTGCACATGTACCCACTACTCGGAATCAGGTATTTTTAGTTTCTCCTAAAAAATCACCAGTCCCCAAAACTGTTTAATTCCTTAGCTGCTAAAACTGTTACTGATAGGTGATAAGAGTGGACATGTTCTCTTCTCAAAGGAGACTCCGAAAGAGGAAAAAGAAAAACTTACTGAGAAAAAGGAGTCATAAATGACAGAAGTACCATTTTTTTGGTTAATGTTCTTTTTTTTTTTTTTTTAAAGATTTTATTTTTTTATTTGACAGAGAGAATGAGAGCAGGAACACAAGCAGGGCAGGGCGAGTGGGAGAGGGAGAAGCAGGCTTCCCACCAGGCAGGAAGCCCGATGCGCAGCTCAATCCCAGGACCCCGGGATCATGATCCCGGGGTCCTGACTGACTGAGTCACCCAGGCACCCCTGTTATTATTCTTAATGTCAGAAAAAGACAAATCATATGTCTTAAGAATTTCCAGATAGTTGCTTCTTAAATTATGAAGAGCCAGAGAAAGAAGGTAGTGCAGCAAATACTTTTAATAAGAATACAAAATTCACACCAGAGGCACATTCTGGGGAATGTACAGGAACTATCACAAGTAGTAATTCTGCTGGAAGAATAAAATAAGGCTCTGTCAGAGTACAAATATACAGGAAGGAATGATTTAAAATAGGTTTATGATTTACAATCACATTACATTGTACATATTAAGCACTGAAAACAGGCATATTAATTAAAAAGCCAGCTAAAAGGCATTTGAACATATATAACAAATCTTACAGTCCACAAAATTCATGTATAACAGTAATTTTTTTAGTACTTCATTTCAACACAAAAGAAATGAAGACATATTAATTTATGTCTATGACAAAAATCGAGAGAACTTATACGTAAAAGGCTTACATGACTGACAGAACCACACAGCGGACAGGTCAGAGATGTAACACGAACCCAACAGTGCTGAGCACCTGAAACAGTACTGGCCTTTCCAATCCCTTTTCTTCTTGTTACCACCGCACTGTCCCAGATTACCTTTCCATTACTCAAATGAAAAAAAATTCCTCCATCTTCTCATTCCATGCAAGGAATGAAGCAAAACCAAACAGCAAATTCAAAAGTTGCTTTTACCATAAACCTGAAACACGGTTTAAGGAATACAAAGAAACCCAACACTGATACACAGTGTTCCTTTCCAAAGAAGGAACAGACACGCCGAACATTATCTGAAAGGGGTTTCTTTATGGATTATGTACATTGGTTGAATGAGAATTACTGTCTCTGAGAAGGCACATATCTGTGATTTAAGGCTTAACCGGTATTGTTACATATGGAAGTCAATGAAAGCTGTCTAGGAACTCACTTCTGTCAAAATGGAATTTACCCGAAAACTTGCTTTCCAAGCACAGATTTCGACTCTAGAAACCATCAAGAGTTTCTATTCCCAAGTCCACCTGCCAAAAATAATTCTCTTAAGCAGGTTTCATTATGAATCCAAAGAAATTGCTAACATAACCGCCCAATGACTTTGGGTGATGCAAACTCTTAAGCTCAAAGGCCTCACAGAAATGACAGTGTGATTCCTGCGTCTTAAAAAAAAAAAAGAAGAAAGAAAGAAAGAAAAAGTTTAAACAAAATTACAATAGTACAGAATAATTCTTAAAAAGGTATTTGCCGCAACCCCACAAGCCAATCAGTCATCCATTAGAGCTGCCGCCTGTGTGTGGACGCTGCAGGAACACCATATAATTTTACTCTGCAAAATAGTTTCTTTTTTCTTTAAGATGATACATGAAGATGAATCTCTTAAAGATGTTTAATATATTCATATATAAAATATCTGATGTTGATACAAATCATGTAAACCTCCCTTTGGAAAAGTTACAACTGGCCCCCGTTTCCAGGACCAAAAACCTTGAATTTTTATCTGGTCAGTGCAAATCTATATTAGATGTTTTCAAACTACAGAAATAGCCATCAACCCTCACAATACAAAAAGATTTCTCAGAAAGGAAAATTGTGTTCAGATTATAGAAACGATGTTTACATTAAAATCACCCACCTTCCCATCAAATTTAACAGTTCAGTGGTTAAAGTATGAAAAAGGGAAAAAAATTAAAGCTGTTTGTGCAAGAATCACTACAATGGTTGTGGTCACTACTTCTCTAATCTTAACCCAACTCTGTTTAATTCTTATTAGGTTTGTTTAGAAATATAATGACGTGACTTTTCTTTTTTTCTTTCTTTTTTCCGGGTGTGATTTTTATTGTTCTTCAAGCCAAGATGGGGCGTCCACTCCAGGGGTTTTCAATTTGATATGGAACTGTTTAAGCGTCTGTTCAAGCTGCTTCTGATTCCCGGCAAAGTAAGCGGCAATGGCGTTGTGGAAAAGGACCAGCTGATTGTGCAGCACCTTCACCTGTGAACGAAGAATCACGAGACCAAGCATTAACACCAACGGCAATGAAATAGAAGGTGACTTACCACATGTCCTCATTCGATGGCGCAGGTCTCATCAGGAAAAGCTGTTTTAACAATGACCAAGTATTTCTCTCTCTCTCACACACACACACGCCTGACTGTCTATCACTTTGCAGGGTCACTGAGCCCTTTGATGACTTTTTAATTTCCCTAAAGGGAATAGGTCAGTTTAAGAAGCTGTATATTCTGTTAACCATATTCGAACGTTACTTAGGGCATTAATTAAAAATATTACTAAATCCTGTTTGTCAAATAAATAAATACAATCTTAAAGGGAAAAAATTACTAAATCCCACCTCAAACTAAATATATTCAAAATCAAATACTGAAGAGGGAAATTTATATATAAATATATATATTTACATATATACAATATATGCTATATAAATTTATATATAAATATATATTTTTTATATATATACAATATACCAGAAATGGACATCACTAAGGCTAAGCTTTATGTAAAACAGAGTAGGCCAGATATTTTGAAATACTGAGGTTCTCTGCAAGGAATCAAGCCAAGTGGCAGCAAGTGCTGCCCAGAAAGCCAATGTACTTAAAGTTCACAAGACTCTCTGTTATTTTCAAGTGTTTTAGTACTTCTAAAGATAACAACAGTATGTTTTAACCACGTTAAACCAAGCTACTTCTGTAAATCTTTATTAAAGAAACCAGCAAAGCATTATAAAGATTTATGAATAAAATTGTTTCCTGACCCCTCAAAACTGTGAAAGTTTAATGATAAAGTATAAAATATACTGACTTATTCATCCAGTGCAATATTTATTAAAATTGAGCTTTACGCCCCTAAAGCCTGGGTGGTTCTGTCAGTGAAGTGTCTGCCTCCAACTCTTGTCACGATCTCAGGGTCCTGGGATGGGCCCCACGTCGGGGTCCCTGCTCGACGGGGAGTCTGCTTCTCCCTCTGCCCCTCCACCCGCTTGTGTTCTCTCTCTTGAAAACAAGTAAAATCTTAAAAAAAAAAAAAGAGCTTTAATAATTTTTAGTGATGTAAAAACATCTGATATACAATGCTAAGGGAAAAACAGGACATGGCATTTTACACAGGTATGACCTTTACATTCATTTTATTATAGCACACGAACACACACAAGTAATCTCTCTAGACTTTTCTCTATCCATCTACCTCTACAAAGGAAATAACACAAACCTTCATATTGGGTACTTCTTTCTTTCTTTCTTTTTTTTTTTTAGATTTTTTTTTATTTATTTGACAGAGAGAGGTCACAAGTAGGCAGAGAGGCAGGCATAGAGAGAGAGGGAAGCAGGCTCCCTGCCGAGCAGAGAGCCCCATGCGGGGCTTGATCCCAAGACCCTGAGATCATGACCTGAGCTGAAGGCAGAGGCTTAACCCACTGAGCCACCCAGGCGCCCCTATATTGGGTATTTCTTATTTGTAAAGTGTTTATTTTAAAACATAAAGTATTCTAAAAATAACACACACTCCAGATTATAAAGTAAAACTTCCCAATCCATACTTTCTGCACCTATCCACTTCCCACCACCCGAAAAATCACTATTAATGTTTTATCGTGTTTCCTTTGAGAATTTTTCTAGGTGCATACATAATATTTAAAAATACAAAGGGCTTCCTCCATGCACACTTTCAATAATGCTGTTTCCTCAAAATATCTTAGATTTTTTTAATTCCATTCACTTATTCATTCAACTAGTATTAATTAAATATCTTCCATGTGCTGTACACTGTTCCTAGGAAAACTGAAAAAAATCCCTTCCCTCATGAGCTTCTATCCTTAGTGGGTGGGGAAAGAGTGAAGGGAGGCCAGAAACAACAATAAGTACTGGCATCCCAGGAAATGAGTATCTCAAGCCTTGAGGTCAGACCAACTCTCAGACCTTTGGGGGAATCGGGCATCGCTGATTTACTTGAAAGCTGTTTAAAACAAAAAAAGTTTTTTCTCCTCTGATAAAGAGAAAAAGATTCTAGCAGGGATAGGTTAAGAGGACCACATGCAATAAATAATGAAAACTAAAAAATGTCTGTATGAAATAAAAGGGGTAGATCTTGAATTTACCTGGTCAGACATTTAAGACCTGCAACCTTTATAATGAGAACCTTTGGTAGCACATACAAGGCCAACCATGAGACACTGAATACCACGTATTGGGCACTATACTAGGGATTTAAGAATACAAGGCATACACTGCAGCAGAAAATTAGTATGATAAATGCGTAGTAAAAGTACATTGGGTTAACTTTAAAAAGGGGGGGGCACTTGTGGGCAGAATAAGGTTTTTCAAGAAGGGTTGGAGGGGAACACTGGGACAGCAGAACTCTAAGTCCCCTGCCCTCTGCTTCTGAGAAATGGGGGATATTTCAAAGGATAATGAGCCCCAAACCAAGGGCAATTATTAAGGAAACAGGATGATCATAGGGAAAGCAGGTTTCTAAATAGCAATTTAGAAAGTGAGCAAAGTATTTGATTATACTGGACTGCTATGATAATGGCCCCAAAGAATCACTCTTCTCAGTATTGTCTAACACCCTTGGAAAGTCTCCTGCAATGAGCTTGGCCATGTAATATTAGAAAATGAGGCCTGATAAGAAAGCGCTTGCCCTCTTGGACTACTGCCGCCACCTTGCGAGGACACGCAGTCTAGCCTTCCTCTGAGAAGCATACGGGGAGAGAGAACCTCCGTCCCAGCTATGTCCAGGGCTCAGGAAGCCTTCCAGTGGAGAGTGAAACCAGAAGAACCCATCTACCCAACCCACACAATTGAGCTAAATAATAAATCATTACTGTTCTAGGCCACCAGGTTTAGGGTACTTCGTTATGCAACAAAACATAAGTGGTATGTCTATGAAAAAGGTTAAGAATGCAGTTTCCTAGCAATGAATAAGGGTTTTAGAAAGCACAGCGAAATGGAGGAAAATCAAAAGGGGGAAGATAGGCTTGGAAAGAGGAAAGGCTAAGCTGGGTGGTAAGTAAAGGAACTGAAGAAAGTACTTGAGGAGGTTAGGAGTCAGGGGTGGTTTTGAGATGAAAGAACGGAGAGAGAGCAGCTAGGAAACAGATTCCTACAAGAGAGGTTCAAACAAGTGAAGCATATATGCTACTAACCCGTCCCAAGATCTAACTGCATTTTTGGAGTAAATGTAATATAGTATCCTTGAAGACTTCTACTTCCAGTGTTCTAGGAAGGCCCGACAACTGCATTAGGCATAGTTTGATACTGCTCGGAGCCTCCCCAAATTTGTATGTGTCATTCATTTAGGTCATCAGGAAAGTATCCCTGTTCCTTTACAGCAAGAGCGAGCTCTGGAATCAGGAGGCATGCTGTACCGCTTCCCAGTTTTCTTTGTGAAATCTGGTACAGGTTGCTTCTAACTTCACTGGCCATGGTCTTTATCCATTTATCAGGGATCCCATTACCAAACTGCATATGTAGTGTCATTGCAAGGGTTAAGTGAAGTGAGGTACCACCTAGCACACTGTCTGACACAGAGTAAGCCCTCATTTAGTTTCAGTGGAATCTACATTTACCTACTAGATAGTCAAACCACGTTGACTTTTCTTGGTAAAATAAAATTTCACTTATTTAGAAACTGATTTGGAACTTGTAAGAAAACTGTGATAATGTGATTCAGAATAACAAATACATACTTGGGTCTTTGTCCTCATTTCTGGCACAAAGCACCTAAAACCCTTGTTATTTCCTAAGGGATTAAGAGGGAAGGGAGCATCTTTTGTTATATTATTTAGTGTCTTGTCCTGTTCCTGAAATAGCCCCAGTGCTATAAAGGTGAAAGGAATGACTTTTATTCATAAACAACCACATCTGACTTTATGTTAATGAGGAAAAAAAATTTTTCTGGAAAGCTCTAGAAAACCAGGGTAAGAGCTGGTTGTCAGGGGAACTAAATTGTGATTAGAGGATGGGAATTTCAGCTCCACCTGCCTTCTTCTGTGGAGGAGACAGTGGCTACAGGTTGATTAATCCACCAAGGGTCAATGATTTTATCAATGATGACTGTGTAATGAAGCCGCCATAAAAACCCCTGAAGTATGAGATCTGGAGAGTTTCTGGGTGGTGAATGCAGCCACAGGCTAGGAAAGTGGTAGACCCCCAAATCCAAGGGGACAGAGGCTCTTGTGCGTAGGACCTTTACAGACTTTGACCTCTGTGCACTTCTTCATCTGGCTATTCATCTGTATCCTTCAATCGTCCTTGCAGTAAACTGGTAATCTAGTAAGTGCACGGTTTTCTTGGGTTCTGTGAGACAGTCTAGCATACAATCCTAGTTGAGGTGGAGGCTGTGGAAACCTTCCATGTACGGTTGGAAGCACAGGAGACAACCTGACTTGCGAATGGTGTCAGAAGGTGGAGGGGTGAGGGCGGCGTCAGAACGGAACTGACCTGTACAATACCCAGCTGGTGAACTGGATGGAGAATTAGATGGTGTGGGAAAAACCCCACACACCTGGTGTCAGGAGTGTTTGAAGAATGCTAGGAGTGTAAAAGAAGAAAGTTTTCTCCTTTCCAAAGGCAGAAATTGATGTGAAGTTTACCTTAGCACAATTGGGGGGGCGGGGGAAAGAGGTGTGCTCTAAGCAAATAAATGTTGTTGAGAAGACACAGGGGCACAGCACAGTTGGCTACCAACACTGCCTGCCTTGACCCAGCCTTCTGTCCAAGGCCAGAAAACAGCCTGGGATGCTGCAGAAGGAATTCCTCTGCCCGACTGATCACCTTAGAAGAATTTTTTTTTTCTTTTCAAGATTTAATTTTTTAAAAAGATTTATTTATTTGATGGAGATATCACAAGTAGGCAGAGAGGCAGACAGAGAGAGAGGGAGAAGCAGGCTCCCTGCTGAGCAGAGAGCCCGTAGCGGGGCTCGATCCCAGGACCCTGAGATCATGACCTGAGCCGAAGGCAGAGGCCCAACCCACTGAGCCACCCAGGCACCCCTCAAGATTTAATTTTTAAGTCATCTCTACACCCAACATGAGGCTTGAACTTACAACCCTGCGCTCAAGAGTCACCTGCTCCAACTCAGCCAGTCAGGTGTCCAACTAAGAAATTTTAAGGGTCGATTTATAAGCCCACAATTCTCTGCTTCTAAAATAAACACAGTTTTTGGGCACCACAGAGGCACTTCTTCCAAATTAATAGTATTACATACTCAAATTAATAGTATTACATAAAAAAATAGTTTAAAACATTCTTAATACAGACTTCTACTAATTCTACTAATTCATATTGACCTTTCTCTATGTTCAGGCAGAAAAATTTCACATTGCAATCACTTTTAAAACAAGCTTTAAGGGGCACCTGGGTGGCTCAGTGGGTTAAAGCCTCTGCCTTTGGCTCGGGCCATGGTCCCAGGGTCCTGGGATCGAGCCCTGCATTGGGCTCTCTGCTCAGCGGGGAGCCTGCTTCCTCCTCTCTCTCTGCCTGCCTCTCTGCCTACTTGTGATCTGTCAAATAAATAAAGAAAATCTTTTAAAAAAGTAAAATAAAATAAGCTTTAAAATGGTACATTGGCACTCTGCTTAAGACTAGGAAAGGTCAGATTATTCTAATTAAGGTTATAACCAGGGTTTACCTTACATGAGTGGAGTCTGATTTCAGGACCAAATTTATCTATCTTCCTTCCTTCCTCCTTTCTTTTTTCTTTCTTTCTTCTTCTTTTTTTAAGTTTTATTTAAGTAATCTCTACACCTATTGTGGGGCTCAAACTCACAACCCTGAGATCAAGAGTCCTATGCTCTTATGACTGACCCAGTCAGGTGCCCCCCAAAATCTCTTTCTTGTAAGACACTGGTCAACTAAAATTATAACTAGCGAAAAATAAGTAAAATGAAACACTGCAGGCTAGCTCTTGTTTGATTCCTATTTACAGAAAAATGTTTTCTGAAACTGAGCTCTTCTCAGTCACCTGTGCCCGTGTGGCTGAGTTTCAGAGCTTCTGGAGAACAGGCTGTCAGGGACTGGTCAAAGGAGGGGTCCAGGAGCAGTACGTTTTGACAGAGGATGGAAAAGTTCCCAGATGACCTTAGAAATGATGAAGGAGCAGAAGGCTAGCTGAAGACAGAGCATAAGCTGACACCCTACAAGCTCCCCCCATCCCACCCCTCCTTGATGGGACCTGTGTGACATTCTTCCAGGAATCCCCCAACTATCTTAAGTTAATGCCTTGCTAAAGGGGAACATAACCTTAACTTGACAAGGCCTGTGGTAACTTGTGGGTCAGTCCTCTTTAGCATATGAAAGTTCTTTGAAAGCTCCCTTTTCCTAACTTCCCCCCAAACCCAAGTATATAATCACCACTCCTCAAGACCCCAGTGCAGCAGCTCTTTCTACCCACCAGTCCTGTCCCTGTGCTTTAATAAAACCAACCTTTTGCCCCAAAGGTGTCTCAAGAATTCTTTCTTGGTTGTGGGCTCTGGACTCCACCCCACCGAACCTCACCTATATTCCCAAACCACATCAGATAGGAAACAACTTTTCAAAGATAAAAACCCATAAGGGAAAAGACTGAGAAATTAAATTCATTAAAATTTAGAGCTTCTATTCATCCAAAGATAGTGAAAAGACAAGTTACAAACTGAGGAAATGTATCTCCATTACGCTGACAAAGGATATGTATTCAGAAAATGTGAAGAACTCTGACAAATGCCATCCAACTAAAAAGAGCAAATAACACAGATGGGTATTTCACAGAGAAGAAAACAGGATTGGCCAATTAAGGCTGAAAAGATATGCTGCCTCATTAGAAAACAGGAGAATGCAAATTAAAACTAACTTGATGAAAGGGGCTTCAACTGCCTCCATGGTGACCTCAAAATTTCTAATTAATTAAGTTCTTCCTAGCTTATCTCTTAAGTCAGGCAAGATAGCGTGCCGGCAAAACATCCCGTGATAGGAACCGAAACTACCCCTCAAGCAAGAAGGAGTGCTGTAAGCCAGCAGGACCACACGTGACTGACCCCACTGCGGCTACTGACTTGACCTTTACTGCCCACTTGCACGTACCCATCCACCTCCGTCCCACATTCTCCTTATATAAACCCGGAAGCAGTTTCAGCACTTTGGAGACAGTCTTTGAGATTCTGTCTCCTGCTGTTGGCAGCACTGAAATAAATTCTTTTCTCCTTTCACCACCACTTGTTTCTTAGTGTCAGTGGGGGTGGCTGAACCTGGTCTGTCTGGGACCCCTGGAGCCAGGTGCTCTCGCATCCCTGTGCTCTGGCTACACTGGGGTGCCATCTTATATCCTCTATAAGGACACTGAGAAAACTTAAAACAATTAATACTCTGGTGCACTGTTGATTGTTCTATAAATTTGTACAACCATTTTTTAAAAGATTTTATTTATTTGACAGAGATCACAAGTAGGCAGAGAGGCAGGCAGAGAAAGAGGGGGAAGCAGGCTCCCCGCTGAGCAGAGAGCACGATGTGGGGCTCGATCCCAGGACCCCGGGATCATGACCTGAGCTGAAGGCTGAGGCTTTAACGCACTGAGCCCACCCAGGTGCCCCCGTACAATTATGTTTGAAAACAGTTTGGCATAATCCATGAAATGAAGGATGCATATAACCCACTGAGCAGCAATTGGACTCCTAAGAATACACCCTAGCTCGCACGCGTGTCTTATGAGACAGGCACGATTACGATCATAGTTGCACTGTGTTTACCATTAAAAAACAAGGAAACACTCCAAAACTTGTATTTACAGGAGAATGCATAAATAAGGGGCAGTCTCTTCGTGCAATGGGGATACTATATAGGAGCAAGAATAAAGGAACAGCAGCCGAATGCATCAATATGGATGAACGTCAGAACGTCAGAGCGAAACAGCAAGCTGTAGAAAGACACGCTTGGTAGGATTCCATTTAACTAAAACTCAAAAATATGCCCAACTAAACAATACATTCACATGTGGCAAAACTATAAAGAAAATCAATGGGAACAATACACAAATTCAGAACAGGGGTTCTGCAGGGAGGAGAAGAGGGAGAATGAGGTAAGGAGAGCCCAGAGGAGGCTTCAAAAATACTGAGGGTTTTGTTTCTTAACCTGGGTGGTGGGAACATGGCTGCTATATTTTGTTGTCATTACTCTTTATATTTTGCCTCTATGTCAAATATTCTTTGAATATACTTAATAGTTTTATATTATTAGAAAAAGGCAAGGTTATGAAAGATAAAGTCCGTCTATATCATAACTTTGTTGAGGATCTGCACTATTCAGTGTTTTAATGAACTACAGTCATCCCCACTTTACATTCAGAGAAAGAAAAACACACCTAAAATGTTACTTACATTCATTCAATAAATATTACCAAGGGTCTGCTCGTGTCAGGCACTAGTCTAGGGGCTGCAATGCAAGCAATCAACAAAAAGACAACTCTGCTCTCAAGAAGCTTATAGTCTAGTGAGAGAAGAAAGAGAAACAAGATAAGTAAAATATACAGTATGTTAGATGATGGCATATGTTATGCAGAAAAATTAAGCAGCCATGGGGAATATGAGATCTGTTTTTTGGAGAGGGTGTGGCAATATAAATAGGAAAGTTAGACTTGGTATGAAGTGACACATGAATAAAGACCCAAAGGAAGTGAGGCAATGAGCTTTAAACACTTGCAGTTTTCTAATAAGGCTGGAAGAACAACATTCCAGTCAGAGGAAATAGCAAGTACAAGGGTCCTGAGCTTGGTGTGTTTGAGAAACAGCAAGGAGGCCCGTGTGGCTGGGGCAGAGTCGTAGGGGTCTGGCAGGAGATGTGATCAGTCAGGTAATGGAGGGCTAAGAGGATGTAGGACCTCAGAGGTCATCATAGAGACTGTGGCTACATTTCTGCGTGAGATGAGAAGGCACGGGAAGATCCTGAGCAGAAAAATGACAATGTCTGACTTACTTTACTAAACATGCAAGGGAAGAAGTAGGGAGACCTATGAGAATACCACAGCAATGACCCGGTGAGATAATGGTGGCCTGGACGAGGGTGGTAAGAGAAGCAGCAGCATTCTCAACAGACTGTGAAGGTGGAACCCACAGATGGAGCTATGGGGCGTGAGAGGTCAAGTACAAAGATGCCAAGACTTTGGCCCTAAGCAACTGAAAGCATAAATGTACCACAGGCTGATATAGCAAAGGCTGTGAGAGGGCTGAGTGCAGAGGAGGCGAGCTGGCTCTCCAGAGCTCAGTCTGGGGCAGGTGTGGCATGGCTTTCAGGCAGACACATGGAAATGCTGAGCAAGTGACTACGTTTGAGACAGGCAGAGTTCAGGGTAGCAGTATAGTGAAGAACGACAGTAAGATAATTTTTATAGTTCCTATTAAAATTTTTTGAGAACATGCTTTCTAAACAGAGGCGCGTGTGTGTGTATGTATTCCAAATATATACATTTGGAAACTCAAATGGCTCTCAAAAAGCCTTTCAGTTTAAAGGCTCTATCAATAGAAAGACATTATTTCTATTTATTATTTATAAATATTTTATTTTATTTAGTTATTTGATAGAGATCATAAGTAGGCAGAGAGGCAGGCAGAGAGAGAGCAGGAAGCAGGTTCCCCGCTGAGCAGAGAGCCCGATGTGAGACTCCATCCCAGGACCCCACGATCATGACCCAAGCCAAAGGCAGAGGCTTTAACCCACTGAGCCACCCAGGCACCCCTTTATTTATTTATTTATTTATTTATTTATTTATTTAAAGATTTTATTTATTTATTTGACAGAGATCACAAGTAGGCAGAGGCAGGTAGAGAGAGAGGAAGGGAAGCAGGCTCCCCACCGAGCAGAGAGCCCGACGACGTGGGGCTTGATCCCAGGACCCTGGGATCACAACCTGAACTGAAGGCAGAGGCTTTAACCCACTGAGCCACCCAGGCGCCCCCCCCACCCCTATTTATTTTCAAGGACAAAAACTAGCTTCTCTTTTTAGAGATTTATGAAATTCAACTGAAAGTTTACATACAAGTTTATGAACCAGCCCATTAATTACTCTTCCCTAGTTAGAGGTATTTTTTTTTAAAGGCTTTTGCACTAGTAACCTACCTGGGTCACAAAGTAATTTTCCACTTTGCCCTACCAAGCATGATTTAGCCTTTCTGTTTTGTTGTTGTTTTGTTTTTAGTTTTGGATGATCCTCGATTCCTGGAGCTACAGAGCAACTACGGGGTTTCTGTATTTTTAGTGGGAAATTCTAATTTTCAAAAATAGGTTCCAGCCAATTACTTTATTGCTCTTTGGGTTATAAGAATTTTTGACTTGAATCTTAATCCTCACTGTTTTACAATTAAAGGAGACAACGAGAGTGGAGCACAGAGTCTGGTTCACGTATTATACCTGGAGAGAGCTGTTACAACAGTCTGAAAGTTACAGTCTGAAAGAAAGTGGAAAGAGCATCACACAGTTTTTATCTGACCCTACAAATGTCAACACAAAAGTCACATATGGCAACTGAAGAGTCAATTTCCATACCACCTTGAGGTAGTTGAAAAGCACAACACAGAGACCACGTCTTCTTGTAGCTAAGGAAGGCTGGCGGCCCACTGAGCAAAGCCTCAAACTCAGTGCATTACCTGTATGCAAAATGTTCCCGCTGAAACTTAATCCATGGGAAATCAAGGGAAGAGGGTGCTTTTAAAGACTGAATTCTAGTTTTCACAACAAATGATACAATACCCATTTTCACAAAAACATTCTCCCAGTAACTGTTAGAAGGTTGATGTGTAAGCCTTTAAAAATATATACACACTTCAGAGAAGTTCCCTGGTATAGAGAGAGCCTTTGGGCATTCACAGCTTTTCAATTATAATTATGGAAACAGAGTATACAATTTCATTGTTACTTTAATCTCAGAAGCCTTTTTATGCCAAAACAGATAACTTACCTCATTTTTCTATTAGCACTGATCATGTAAGTGGTGTCCCAGTACAAGTTTTAGTTTTGGTAGTATGTCTTACAAATCAGATGCAAATTTAAATAGGAATAGTAAACTGATACTCTTTTACCAATCAAACCATTACTAAACCAAAAGTAAATGGAAATAAAAACAAATCAATTATCAATATGAATATGTTTTCTATACTAAATGAATTAAAAACATTTGCTTTTCTACCATTTTTGCTTAATTTTCTTTAAATTTTTCCTGAACTAATTTGCACTAAAATATGTATTCATATAACATCAATGTGGTTCTGACTGATGCCACAAAGAGTCCTCAGGATGTTTAAGAACAAATAATATTAGAAATACAGTTGCAAATACAATTTGATTTTCTATTTTTTTTCTCAAAATTTTAAAGATGACTAGTTTTTGCAATCTTAGTAGTGACTGTCCTGTTGTCACTATACACAAGTAGTTTTAATGGTTTTCAAAAGTGTTTTTTTTTCAAAGTGTTATTTTAAGTCACTTGGTTTATTAGCAGGTTTACTTTACTAGGTTACTTGACCTTGGGAAGGTCAATCTAAGAGAGACTGTGGTTTCTCAAATGGAATTGGTTTAGGAAGAGAGATGAAGAAAGTAAGGTGGGGGAAAGGTCACACTGTACTTTTACGAGAAGGTACAAAAAGCCAAAAGTGTTTGAGGAAATGTTTTAGGGTCATTACACTTTTTCAACTTAACATTTGTTTATATTTGTGCTATCACATCATGAGAAGCGATGAACACACAGAATCAAAAAAAAAAGAGCCAAGTGTTTTTGGTAGATTATATTTTGATATGGTGGGTGTCACTTTTATGAAGCACTTTTTTTTTTTTAAGATTTTTATTTATTTGAGAGAGAGAGTGAGAGAGACTGCAAGCGAGAGCAGAGGGAAGGAGCAGAGGGAGATGGACAAGCAGACTCTCTGCTGAGCAGGGAGCCTGACTTAGGACTCAATCCCAGGACTAGGGATCACGACCTGAGCCAAGGCAGAGGCTTAACCAAATGAGCCACCGAGGTGCCCTATGAAGCATGTGACAGAGGATATGTGACCCTCCCATCTACTCTGTACAGGCTTCTGTTCTCTCCATGTTACAGTTAATAAAACACTCAGAAAGTTAAGTAACTTGCCTAAGGTTAGATAGTTAGGAAGCAGATGGGCTGGGATGTGGTGTGTCTTCTCCCAAGACAGGTCCATGTTCTTCCACCTATTCCAACCTGACTCTCTGTTCATAAGGCAATACACAATTTGGAAAGCTTTTAAACAAAGTTTGAAACAGACCAAAAAGAGTATGGCAGAGCACTTAAAGGAAGGGTAGAAATGTATGGAAGATATGCTTTAACCTCCTTTCAAATTTTGTTGTTGGCTCTAAAGTTACATTTAAATAACCTCGGGGTAAGGATCCAACACAATGATTAGAGCAGAAGAAGGAAAGAAAAGTTAATTCATTCTAAAATTATGAATAATAATACAGTATTAAACTTTATTATACCCTTTCCATACTTACAGAGCAGGAAAAAAACCCCTATATTGAATTTAGTTATGCATGTCCTAACTTAGAAATGATTTAAAGTGGTTATAAGGATAAGTGAAATACAACAGAAAAGCAGAGATTTTTTTTTTTAATTTATTTATTTGTCAGAGAGAGGGAGAGAGAGCGAGCGAGCACAGGCAGAGGCAGAGGGAGAAGCAGGCTCTCCGCTGAGCAAGGAGCCCGATGTGGGACTTGATCCCAGGACACTGGGATCATGACCTGAGCCGAAGGCAGCTGCTTAACCAACTGAGCCACCCAGGCGCCCCCGAAAAGCAGAGATTTTTAAAAGGAGCAAAAAAGAGGGAACAATTCCAGGGAGAATCAGGATGATGACAAATTTGACAAATTTTCAAAACCTAACATCAGAAACAATTACAGTAATTTAGAAATACACTAAATCTCTGTGAACTCAATTACAAAGAACTTTCATAAAGATCTGCTAAACAATGAGCAACCCAGCCCAGACATAAGCAAAACCACTACAGCAACATCTGGTGAATGACCTAAAATATGCCATACAATACTTTAATTGTTAAAGGGCAAAACAAACTTCGACACTGACTACTAAGGCAGAGACAAGCTGAGGTTTTAAATAGAAACTGGGTAAGAGAAATTTAAGAGCAGGACTAAGAGTTGATGCCAAGTGGATTACACTGAAAACTTTCTCCTGCCTACACAGCATATATCAATAGAAGATAAATACCATTTACAAAGTTTACTGCCTAAAATTTCAAAAGTATTACTTCACAGGCATCAAAACCATAAAAAGGCACTGTATTTCTGCCAAATGAACTTCTCTTTCAAATCAAATTTAGATTAATTACATACCTTCTTTTAAGGAAAAAAAAATTTATTTATTTTTTTGGGGGGAGGGGCAAAGGGAGAGAATTTCAAGCAGACTCCCTGCTGAGCGTGGAGCCTGACTTGGGGTTCAATCCCAGAAACCCGAGAGCATGACCTGAGCCAAAATAAGAGTCGGATGCTCAACCGACTGAGCCACCCAGGCACCCTGGATTAATTATACACGTTCTTATCAGAGACACTGAAATAATTAAAAAAGAGGCAATTTCTACTTCAAATAAAAGTTACTAGTTTGTTTTTTTTAAGATTCTATTTTTATTTATTTGAGAGAGAGAATGCACGTGTACGAGTTGGGGGGAGGGGCAGAGGGAGAGCTGAGCAGGGATCCTGACTTGGGGTTCAATCCCAGGAGCCCTGGATCATGACCTGGGTCGAAGGCAGATGCTTAACCAACTGAGCCATCCAGATGCCCTGAAGAGTTACTAGTTTTAATATATTTATAACTGTTAAGTTTCTTCAAAGCAATTATTGGCTCTCCCAATAATTCTATAAAGTAAGGGTTTATATTAAATGAACAATACTGGGGTAGCATCTTGGCTTAAACATGTGAGGAAAAGCTGAAACAAAATCATTATTTTTTGAAAAAATTATTTTTAAGTAATCTTCACCCAACATGGGGTCTGAACTTACAACCTCAAGATCAACAGTCACATGCTCCACCAACTGAGCCAGCCAGGCACCTGTAAAATTGTTCTTTAGTAAGAAGTCTCCAACCACTAACATGTAAAGAATTAACTCTCTTCTTTACTGGCATTATTTAAAAATGTGTAATTATATGCTTTCTCTGCCCATCACTGATCTTTTTTTAGTAAGTAAGAAACCAGAAAAATAACAAACAGAAAAGGTTATATCTGTCTTGGCCTTTTATTAGGTTTGTGAAGTATAATTTTATTACTTTGCAATAGCTTTGGAAATGCTTGTCATGTCAAAGCAACTACCAGCTGAGAAAAAGGCACTATCAAAAACATGGGTGTGGGCATTAGGAAGAGAGTAAGAGAAGGAAAGACAAATATGAACTACAAGTGGAGGTGGAAGAACAGATTTTATTTTTCTGACTCATCGGGATAGGTTTCAACAAATCATGGGCAAGCAGGTTAAAAAAAAAGCACCTTAGGAGGGAAAAAAGGGCAGTCCTATTTTGAAAAGCAGATAACTGATGAAACACAAGCTCCAGTAATGACAGGTCTCAGAACAGTGCTAAGGTCTTGTAATTCTTTATCTAATGGTACAGTAAAATTCTCAATGCACGGGTTTTTCTCTCCCTTTAGCAAAAATATCTATTGCCCTTTTGTTCTACATAGGATTAGCTCCCTCCCCTTCCTCCCTTCCTTCCAATAGCTCCAGGTTTCGATATGACCAATATGGCTTCTGTTTTCTGTCATCTACCATCTTCTTCCTATGCTATTTTAAGAACCTTACTTGGAGCAGAATTATAGCATCACAGTCAATTAAAAGCAAGGCTGTAGAGTCAAAGAGATCTAGATTTGAATCCTGATCTGGTTTTGAGACTGGGTAAATTATTCAATTTCTCTGAACATCAGTGTCATCATCTGTACACTAGTATATGATCATCTAGACCACAGATCAGATAGATATACATACAGATACACAAAATACTTATAGAGAACTCCTCCATATGCAGATTACTCAAAGATCAGTGTTCACCAATTCACTGGCTGCAGAAAGGAAATGCTCTGCAGGTGAACCAATGCAGCTTACATCTAGGGAAAGAAACACACTAATATTCACTCACAGCATAGTATGGTATGTGCTTTACTGGAGAAAGCCATGGTAGCACAGTAACCAAAAGGGGAAGAAAGAAACTTAAACTTTCAAGTTGCTAGAAGAAATACTAAGTACCACAAATCATTCAAAATAGCATTTGAGCGCCTAGATAAAAATTAGTTAAGGTACAGGGGCGTCCGGGATGGCTCAGTGGGTTAAGTGTCTGACTCTTGGTTTTGGCTCAGGTTGGGATCTCAGTGCCCTGAGATCAAGCCCCAAGACAGGCTCTGTGCTCAGCACAGAGTCTGTTTAAGACTCTTTCTCCCTTGGGGACGCCTGGGTGGCTCAGTTGGTGAAGCGGCTGCCTTCGGCTCAGGTCATGATCCCAGTGTCCTGGGATCGAGTCCCACATTGGGCTCCTTGCTTGGCAGGGAGCCTGCTTCTCCCTCTGCCTCTGCCTGCCACTCTGTCTGCCTGAGCTCGCTCGCTCTCTCTCCCTCTCTGACAAATAAATAAATTAAAAAAAAAAAAAAAAGACTCTTTCTCCCTTGGGGCGCCTGGGTGGCTCAGTGGGTTAAAGCTTTTGCCTTCGGCTCAGGTCATGATCCCAGGGTCCTGGGATCAAGCCCCACATCGGGCTCTCTGCTCAGCAGGGAGCCTGGTTCCTCCTCTCTCTCTCTCTCTCTCTGCCTACTTGTGATCTGTCAAATAAATAAATAAATAAATAAAATCTTAAAAAAAAAAAAAAAAAGACTCGTTCTCCCTCTCGCTCCACCCCTCCGCCCATGCTTGTTCTCAAATAAATAAAATATTTAAAAAAATTAACTTAGGTACAGAAGAATAGTTAAGGAACTGAGTATTTCCTTTCATCTATTAGGTGACCCTGTTCTCATTGGCCTTTGGACACTAGGCAACAAAAACCTACAGTTAAACCAACGGCCTGTTCACACTCACCCTTACATTCATAAAAGTTTTCTATCATAAGTATGGTTCTGTATCACCTCGGAAAACTTCTTAAGATTAAGAATTCAATCTCTCATACAATTTATAAAAATTCTGATCCTATGTACCTAAGAACAGTTTATCAATTTAACAGAAAAGCTTCATCAAAATTTGTTATGATAGAACAATTATTTTTCTTTAAAAAATCCATATGCAGGGGTGCCTGGGTGGCTCAGTGGGTTAAGCCTCTGCCTCTGGCTCAGGTCATGATCTCAGGGAACTGGGATCGAGCCCTGCATCGGGCTCTCTGCTCAGTGGGGAGTCTGCTTCCCCCTCTTTCTGCCTGCCTCTCTACCTACTTGTGATCTCTCTCTCTTTTTGGCCAACTCTTAATTTCTGCTCAGGTCATGATCTCAAGATTGTGAGACTGAGCCCCAAGTTGGGCTCCTTCACTGGACGTGGAGCCTGCTTAAGAACTTCTCCCTCTCCTTTCAACTCCATATTCTATTCCTTCCATTTAAAATATGCTTCTTCCACACACCTTTAGACAGCTCCTTTACATCCTTCTGGAGCTCAGCCCAATGTCACTTACTCTAGGCTTCCACAATACCCCATGCCAAGCCAAGTCCCCTTTGTATACTCACATGACTCCTCAATTTCTCCTTTATAACACTTGTCATAGTTCGTATTTATGCAATTATTTGGTTAATGGCTATTTCTCTTACTTGACCATAAGCTCTATAATGGCAAGACCATTATATTTCTACTATTTAACCCTGGCACCTGAAAAACAACCAATGAATATTTGATGAATAAAGGAATAAAATGTTAAAGCTGCTAATTATATATCAATTTTCTCCTAGTATTTTATATATGTATTTTTGTTTTACCGTTTAAGTATCTCTCAACACCTTCAGTTCACTCCATTTCCATTATCACCACCCTAAACTAGTTCTTATCATCTCTTGTCTAAACTACTATATTTACTCTTAGGTTCTAAAATCTATGGGCCACACTTCAGACATATCATTTACCAAGAATTTTTTCAATGGGTTCCTATTGATACTAAAATAACTTTTCCTTAATGTAGTCTATAAGGCCTGCATGGTCTGGCCTTTGCTTGCCTCCTAGTCATCTCTCTATGCTCTAGTTGCACTGGTTCTAGTCATATTTGTTCTTTGAGCACACCACACCCTTTTCTGTCACAGGGCTGTTACACATGCTGTTTCTTTTGAATATTCTTTGCTTCTCACTTTACCTAGTTAATGCTCAACATCACTCTCTCATGGAAGCTTGCCCTAGCCACTCTTAATGAACCATGTTCCTCTCCTTGAGAGCACTGGTCACATCCTAGATTTTATATACAGGGTTTGGTGTGATTTGATCACGGTTGTTACTTTTATTAGGCTACAAACTCTTTGAGGGTAGAATCTGTTTTTGCTTTTGCTCACTGGGTATCACCAATATCCAGAACACTTCCTGGTACACATATAGATCTGACAAAAGTTTGTTACTTGAATGAAAAAAAGAATAACAACCTGAAATTATACGATGAAATATATCCAGGAATTAAGTCTGGAAGTAAAGGTGCATGAATAAGGGAATGTTTCACAAAATCCAAATGTAGGTAATCATATTTGGCATAGTGTTGAGGTTGCTTATTATACATACTTCCACATTTCAGTCCATAAATGTTAATTTTTTATTTAGAATCAGTAGGGTCCTTTTACTCGTGGAACATAATTTCACTTGACCTATGAGTAAATACCAAGAGAACTGTTTGTGCTTCCAGTTATAGAAATAAAGATGATAGTAAATGATTGGTATGAATATTTAAAAAGTATCAAGAGTAGGTCCTTTTCCTTTGACAAAGGAGAAAAAGATTTTAAGAATGTATGGGCTTGTACGTATTAAGTAATGATTAACATGCTTCTTAAAATTTGGCAAGAAATATCCATTTTTAAAATTCAGAGGTTTGCTTTTTTCCCTCTCAAAGAGAAGCTTTAGCAAACAAAGAATACCTTTGCCTTCCAAGTTTTTCCAAACATTTATAGCCTATTTTTAAAAGAATGTACTGGGTTTCAAGTATTTCCTATTACAGTATTTGTTTGCAGCCACTGAATCATCACAACTACATATATAGCTGGTTCATATTACATGAGAACATTTACTTTGTTCTAGGTGTTTTATTGTCTGTGTATTCTCTCTTTCTCCTGCTTCCCATTTTAGTTCATAGACTGCTCTCTGAAAAATTAAATTCTTTATAAGATACACACGAGATACTTTTTAATATATTAGAAAAAATACTGTATTAATAATATAGTAAAAAAGAAGTCCTAATATACAGGAATACTATTATATTATGATTATATATGAAACACAGTGTTGAGTAAAAACAAGTCTTTTCATCAACCTGATAAAGAATGACTGTGATTTTTAAAAAGATATTTAAATTAAGTATATTAATCAAACATGTGTCCAGGAAAGAGTCCAACCATATTAATCAAGTATGTGTCTAGGATACATTCCCAAGTCTGGCTCATCTTTTCCTGTCCCCACTGTCATCCTCAAGTCACTAAAATATAAGAGAGGAAAAAGAACCCTTCATTTACTGTTATAGCTGCTTAGCTGATATTACCTTAATTTTTTTTAAGATTTTATTTATTTATTTGAGACAGAGAGAAAAAGAGAGAGAGAGCACAAGGAAGGGCAGAGGGACAAGTGGACTCTCTGCTGAGCAGGGAGCCGGATGTGGGGCTCAATCCCAGGATCCTGGAATCATGACCTGAGACACTTAACTACTGAGCCACTCAATAGCCCCTGACATTACCTTAAAATAAGAGCATATTTCACCTTTCTTAAAATAAGAATATAATAAAGTTAACAAGATTCTTACTTTTTATTTATACCCTAAGCTGTTTTGTTGAATCTTTTTTTTTTTTTAAAGATTTTATTTATTTATTTTGACAGAGAGTGAGAGAGATCACAGACAGAGAGGTGGGGCGGGGAGCTGGGGAAGTAGGCCCCCTGCTTAGCAGAGAGACTGATGTGGGTCTTAATCCCAGGACCCTGAGATCATGACCTGAGCTGAAGGCAGAGCCACCCATGCTTTGTTTAATCTTTTGATACATTCAGGTTTTTCTCCTCTAATGCATTTGTAGCCCTGAAATGAGATTTATACTCCCAAGTTGAATTATAGTTATCTTATAGGAAATATTAATCTTAAATTATTTTTTCATATTTTATGTGATTCTAAGCCACATAAAAAGTTGTTTTAAAAAAAAATAAACATGAATTGTTCACACTGATGTGCATATTTTTTCTCTAATTTTTTGCTTCCTCTTTCCATGCAACAGTATACACTGCAGATAATAGCAGCATTTCTTTTCTTTCTTTTTTTTTTTTTTTAAGATTCTATTTATTTATTTGACAGAGAGAGAGAGAGATCACAAGTAGGCAGAGCAGCAGGCAGAGAGAAGAGGGAGAAGCAGGCTCCCCGCTGAGCAGATCAAGTCTATGTGGGGCTTGATCCCAGGACCCTGAGATCATGACCTGAGCCAATGGCAGAGGCTTAACCCACTGAGCCACCCAGGGACCTAAAAAGCAGCATTTCTGAGAGAGTATATTTTGCCCTCACTAAAGCAAAGAATGCAGTAATCAGGATTTGCCCTTCTATCCTGTCATGGCCGACTCTCATTTTCTTGCATCTCTTTCTCTTTCCTGCAGTGTGCCTCTAATTCTGGGAAGAAATGCAAACACACATTTGCTAAAATAACTACTATATATTTAAAATCATTGCTAGGCATCACGAGAACTATAAAAGGAGGCATGGTACCTTTCTCACAAAGTGTACAAAACACCAGAAATGTCTATTTTCTTCTCTTTACTAAAATAGTCTCTATTTTGTTTTGAACCATGAAAGGAACAATAAAAGGTAAATAAACTGCCTTAAGTCACAAAATAGCTCATGTTACATTACTCAAAGGTGTGGAAAAGGAGAAAGAATGATGAAAAGAGAAACATTAGAAGAGCCTAATTAACTTTGTTTATACTGTCGTTTAGTAAAACAAGGAAGAGAATATCAGAGATTAATAAGAGTTGTTTAGGTTAAAGGTAAACACAATGTATCTTAGCAGTGGGTAGATAAAGTATGGATTTCACATAATAGCAGAATTCAAGTTTTTCCATTAAGAGTAAGTTACACATAAGAGATCAGCACAAACTATCAGCACAAACACAAGAATATGCGTATTTTATACACCTATTTCGCCTGTTTTGCCAGAGATAAGGAAGTTTAGACTAAGGACATATAACAGATCGATTTTCTAAAATATAGCTAAGACTTGACCTTTCAATTCCTCTTAAAAAAATTTTTTTTAAAGTTCTAAGAATGAAACAAAACATTCTCACAATGTTTGGCTATGAAAATTTATTACAACAGTCACTGGAATGGTTCTTAGTCCTTTACTCAGTGATTATTTGCTTTTACTTTATGCACCATTTTAGCTGTTTGGTTATCTGGCCTCTCATTTTAGAAAAGAAGTGTTGCTATGGGAAGATACTCCAAAAGCCATGAAATGAGAACCCAAAGAGAGTTTCCTCCTCCCAAAAGCTGTAAAGACAGCTTAAAAAAAAAAAAAAAAAAAAAAAGCAGTAGCCTTCAGGACATTATGAAATTACAAACTAGCACACTCAATGAAGTTTCAAATAACTTATGTTTTTAAAAATTCAATACACAATATTTAAGAAACAGGAAGAGTATATTATATTATATAAAAATCCAAATGCTAAGTAGGTTATCTGACAACTATGTATAAAGGAGATATTAAGGTACAAATTCAGTTATAGTTCAACAAAAGAAGAGAAAAACAAGATTTGAGGCATTTAACACTGCCAAGAAAGCAAACAGGGATGACAGACAGTTTCTAGGCCTAAA
The DNA here is from genome assembly GCA_004024625.1 of Mellivora capensis. Lineage (NCBI taxonomy): Eukaryota > Metazoa > Chordata > Mammalia > Carnivora > Mustelidae > Mellivora > Mellivora capensis. The sequence continues at coordinate 27,033 of PISX010014414.1, forward strand.
GGCTTGCTTTTTCCTCCTTTTGTTAGAGCTATTAAAAATAAAAGGGTAAAAAGGCTGCTTAACAATAATAAAAAGAGTTTTCTCATGAATCTAAGTCTTCATCCAAATTAGAGCTACTGATTGCTTAAAGTGACAGAGATCAATATTATCTCTACAGTTTTGAAGAGTTAAATAAGATAAAAAGAACAGGGTTTCTTTGATTGTATTTTAGACACTGCTGAATACAGGGTTCAAAGTGAAACTCAGGTTACTGACAACTGTGGAAAGCTGAAAACAAAGACTATCTCTAGACTCTCTAAGAACATAAATCCTTGAGAATAAAGGCAAATTTAAAACATTTTTATAGTAAAAAACATCAAAAAAGATGTGACAACGTTACTCTCAAAAGGCAATGATTTCCAAACCTTTATCTCTGAGGCCTTGACCCTGCGCATCCATCCAAACTCCAAACTCACATCATTAACTTCCTACCAACTATTTCCATGTGAATATTTTGTCATCATCTCAAACTAAACACCAGGTTAAATGGAACAAATACCCGTTCTTCATCCCTCACAACCTTCCAGCCAAACTAGCTTCCTCTGTTGATTTCCAACCCCTGCCACGCAGCCTTGAAATCACTGTATTCTTTCCTTTCTGCTCCTGCAATGGCCATAGGTCAGACTCTTCAACATTTCATTTGGCTAAGAAATTCTTCACTGGTTTGCTTCTACTGTCTTTCTGCCTTTAAGCTATGGTGCCCGAAGAATGTTAAGTCATATTTTTTTCTCCTGTTACTCCTAACTTTACAAATTCTTTCTTTAAGATTTTATTTATTTATTTGACAGACAGAGAAAGCGAGTGAGGCCACAAGCAGAGGGAGCAGGAGCGGGACAGAGAGAAGCAGGCTCCCCGGAGCAAAGAACCTAACGCGGGGGCTCAATCCCAGGACCAGGGATCATGACCTGAACCGAAGGCAGACATTTAATCAACTGAGCCATCCAGACACCCCCTAACTTTACAAATTCTCTAATGCCAACTAGATAAAGTTGGTTATGAGAAGCATCTGACAGACACTAAAACTTTATAAACCTGCCTGGTCCCTCATTGCTCAGTATGCATCCTTTTTGAGGCTATAATTCAATCTTTATGGGATCAAGGCTCAATATAATGTGGCTTTCAATTACCTTTCTGATTCTCTCTTCCTTTAAAGCATGTCAAGGTTATGTCCCATATGGTAGTCTACTTCTCTGCTAAACACGAATGTTCCTCTATTTGTACATGTGGGCCACTGCCCTTGCCAAGCAAGTTTTCCTCCCACTTCTCTTAGGCCTGTCCTCCTGATCTTTCAAGGCTAGGCTGAAGACCTGTCTCTTAAAGATTTCCTTGAAGATTTGAACCTTTATGGTTAATTCATTACTTTTACTATTGAGAAACTATTGCTTAAGTAATGCAATGATATAAACTTAGTATTTTAAATTAATATGCTGAAATAAATACAGTTCATGTCTCCTGCCACATCTTTCCTAATGTCAATTTCTGCTCATATCAGCAAACATGACACAAAGTAGGCAGGATACAGGTTAAGTTTAAAAGCCACCAGGGGAAGGTGCGAAGGTGATAACTTCTAGAAAACAAGCCCATCCTACGCTTTTGTAACTCCCTAGATCCTGAATTTTATCTTCCTCCTTCTTCATTCCTTCACCTAGCAAAGAGCCTGGCACACAGTAGGAATCCTACAAATAATGGTGAATGGTTCTTTACACTTTACAGAGGAGAGTCTGTCTTTTCACTCACCTAACACAAGGCATGATTTACGTCCATTTTCCAGAGGAAAACACAGAGGCTTGGAGACTCGTCCAAGATCATGAAGTAAGTAGGAGGCAAGAGTGGGTCTGGAACTCAGGTTTTCACATTATTAATCTGGAATTTTTTACAAAGGACACAGTCCACCTTGCCTATTCATTAGCCTACGCTGCTCCGCTCTAGGGGCACAGCAGAGCCCAGCACTGCATAAAACAAGTGAGGCCAAGCAAGGGCAGAGAAGGACACAATTTCTTTTCTACCCGCCGCCTCTGTACCTCCTTTCTATTTCTCACATTAGCACGATAGCTGTTTTCCAGATACAACACACGGCTACTTTAGGCAGTAATGCACTAGATGGAGACAGGCCCCAAATAATTTCTTTAGTCTATTTTCCATAGCTCAAATACTAACTTTGATGTTCCCAGAATCTAGAACTTCTAGAGCCCAAGTATGTCAACTCTTCCTGATAAATGAGAAATGAATTTAAAGTGGACAGATCTGGGAGACCGAGGTTCAAAAGATCAGAAGTAAAGGGCATATATGAACACAGAAGATGAAGTAAAATGAATTCACTCATCTGTGAAATATGGATGACAAGCGCATCTGATTCATAAAAATGTAAACCTCAGGGCGCCTGGGTGGCTCAGTGGGTTAAAGCCTCTGCCTTCAGCTCTGGTCATGATCCCAGGGTCCTGGGATCGAGCCCCGCATCGGGCTCTCTGCTCGGCGGGGAGCCTGCTTCACCTTCTCTCTCTCTCTGCCTGCCTCTCTGCCTACTTGTGATCTCTGTCTAATAAATAAATAAAATATTTAAAAAAAAAATGTAAACCTCAAAAGGACAGAGATTTTGTCTTTTTTGTTCACTGACATATTCCCAGTATACAAAGTATTCACTACTATTTACTGAAAGAAAGTAGGAAGATTGTTAAAAGGATTAGGTGAAAGAATGTATGTAAAATGCATAGTAACTGACAAATAAGAAGTGCCTTCTCTGATTCATGTCTACATCTGGGTGTCTCCTAAGTCTCAAAAGTAGTTATAGTAAGACAAGTAGCAATCACATGGCCATTGTTTATTTATCCTTGTGTAATTTTCCTATTTTTATTTATGCTGGCAAGGACTAATAAAGCATTGTTTGCTTTAGAATACTGATTCTTTCAACATTACTTCTTCTTTTTTTGGCGGGGAGCGGGCAGAGGGAGAGTGAGAGAGAATTTAAGCAGACTCCACACTCAGTGTGGAGCGTGACCTGGAGCTCAATCTCATGAGATCATGACCTGAACTGAAATCAAGAGCCGGACACTTAACCAACTAAGCTACCCAAGCACCCCAATTTCTTTCCCTTTTTATAAAGGCAACACAACCATCTAAAACATAGAAATAAATACAGAAAACAAAAATTACCCATAATCTTATTATCCAGAGAATAGTACACAATACTATTAAATTCCAAAAGAACACAGTTACCATTTTATAGATTTACTAAAATCAATTTCTCTATTTGAAGAGGTTCTGAATGCCCAAATTAGATGAATTCCTTTGTTTCCTTTCAAATTAGCTTTGGATAAAGCCTGTCAAATGCTAGCTAGCATACCTCACTTAGCCTTATCCTGTATAGTGCTGATTATAGGGGAATATATAAAAAATATTTTTATATATAAAATATATATCTACGCAAGTATTGATATATTCCTATCTACTAAAATGCTAAGCCATGTAACTGATCTCTCTCTCTCTACATATATATCTATAGAGAGAGACATCTACACAGATATATATATGAATGGACTAAAAGGAATGTTATATTATATGCTCAGCTACTGCATGCTGGAAGACTGCATTCTTATTGGAATGATGCTGGGCAATCTGTCTGATCTACTAAGGTTTCTTTTACTGCCATTGTAATGGCTTTTGGTGAATACTTTTTACCCACTGTAGCAAAAAAAAGTAAGGGGTAGTGCAGGACTTGGTAGATCATGAGGAAATGTAGTACTCTGCAGCTTTTATGGTAGACAGAAGAGTTTCTAAAAAAAAATGTTAAGGAAAACAAGAGGATATCAACAGACAATAACAAGTGAAGAATAATTTTAAGAGGGTACCTAAAGGAAGTAGATCCGAAGACCTACTGTGACTTCAGAGGATATGAAAAGCACGAAAATACCACCAATATGCAGTAGAAAGATGCCATCTCCACAGGACTAAACCATTCCACCTACTCTTGTGCTGTGCCACTATTGGTTCTCCTGTTTCCAGAATTGTAATCCCCGTTACAAAACTCAGTATGTATGTCATGTTAAAAACATTAAACACAGGGGCACCTGGGTGGCTCAGTTGGTTTGGCGTCAGACTCTTGATTTCAAAGATCTCAGGGTTCTGAGATCGAGCCTTGGTTCAAGCTCCACACTCAGTGGGGAGTCTGCCTGAGATTCTCTCTCTTCTTCTCTCCTTCCCCATTGGGCTCCAGAGCATGTGTGCTCTCTCTCTCTCAAAAAAATAAATCTTAAAAAAAAATGTTAAACACAGGAAGCTGTCCTTTACTTAAACTAAAACTCAGGAGCCTGTTATTATATGAATTTGTCTCAAAGTGAAGCCTACAGCAGGTTCATCTCAGCTTTTACTGTTCTAGTTCTTAGATGGGTTCATGTTATACAAAAATAATGTGGAAAATTGATTTCTTGGCTTGTTTCTTCTAGGTTATGCTAACTATAGCTCATAGCTGGACCTTTTAGTCATTCCTCGTTTACCAGTTACTAGGAAGAATGTTCTTTCCTTCCTGAAATCTGTACCTATCATTAATAAAAAGGTCTCAAAATATTCACAGCAGAATTTATCACTATGTAACTTTTTATTTTATTACTTATTTTTAAATTTTCAGATTTTACTTTTTTTTTTTAAGATTTTATTTACTTATTTGACACAGAGAGAGAGCACACAAGTAGGCAGAGCAGCAGGCAGAGGGAGAGAGAAGTAGGCTCCCCGCCAAGCAAGGAGCCTGATGTGGGACTCAATCCCAGGACCCTGGGATCATGACCAAAGGCAGCCGCTTAGCTGACTGAGCCACCCAGGCATCCCCAATTTTTTTTTTTTTTTTTTTTAAGATTTATCTATTTATTTGACAGAGATCACAAGTAGTCAGAGAGGCAGGCAGAGAGAGTGAGGGAAGCAGGCTCCTTGCCGAGCAGAGAGCCCGATGCGGGGCTTGATCCCAAAACCCTGAGATCATGACCCAAGCTGAAGGCAGAGGCCTTAACCCACTGAGCCACCCAGGCGCCCCCAGGCGTCCCCAAATTTTGCTTTTTTAAAGTAATCTCTACAACCAGCACAGGTTCAAACTCACAGCCTTGAGATCAAGAGTCTGACACCACCGACTGAACTGACTGAACCATCCAGGTGCCCCAAAACAACTCCAATCTGAAGGTCAATGGTTGAATATAAAATTTTTGTCAACTGTTACATGTGAAAGCTGGGACAGTAGGGCTGATGATGACTTCTATGACAGAAAGGTAAATATATTTTTTGTTCTTCTAAAAACTCAAACACTGATTATAGCTGGAATTCCATTGTGCAACTGTAATGAAGGAGAGCTAATAGAAACAAAAAACTTTCTATTTATCTCTCTTTGGGGTGACATTATTTTAAAGTCCATAAAAATTTATCTCAGAAGGTAAAGACTAAATTTACCTTATTTTCTTCTAGAAATTTCAACTTGATAGAAACATCATTACGCATTTTATCATATTTTTCCTTATGTGCTTGAAACAGATGTTGTGACTGCTCAATCTTTGGCAGAGTATTGGCATCACGTGGTCCAAGATTCAGTTCTTCCAAATCAGTGCGATATGCATCATATTCAATCCTGGAAAGAACAGAGTAAGTGAAGCATATTACAAAAATGGAGTGAAATAAGTTTAGGAGGTAAGCTGGATGCATGTGACAGTCTCATACGCTACATTAATAGATAATTCTCATATATACATTACATCTTATACTTTTAAGATCATGTATTTCTTTAATACAAAGAGCTATTAATACAAGCGTGGGGGGGAGCTCCTTACTAATCTCATTAACTATTCTTCCCAAAGTACAGTATTAATTGACAAATAGAATTTTCAAAATTTAAAGACCAGTTTAAAAAAACAGATGTCAAAACCTAATGCTAACAAGATCAAGTGATCTATCTCACATGGGAATTGGTTAATACCAATAAGGCAAAGCATATGAAGACAGCAGACTTTACAGTGACATATTTGAACTGGTAAAAAGGAAGTTACACTGAGGGTCAGTAGCCCTGAGAGTATAGTCTAGCCAGCAAGGCACAACAGAAATACAATGCAAGTCACACCTGTAACTTAAAATTTTCTAGCATTCACATTAAAATAACAAAAACTATTTCACCTTGTATTTATTTATAAGAAAGATTTTATTTATTTATTTGACAGAAGAGAGAAAGTACAAGCAGGGGGAGTGGCAGGCAGAGGGAGAGGAAGAAGCAGGCTCCCTGCTGAGCAGGGAGACTGACAAAGGACTCCATCGCAGGACACTGAGATCATGACCTGAGCCGAAGTTGGACTCTTAATGAACTGAGCCTTTTAAAGAATATTTTATTTTATCCAGGGTATCTACAATATTATCATTGCAACATGTAATCAGTGTAAAAAGGTTGTTAATGAACTATTTTACTTTTTGGGGGAGTAGTAATGAAGTCTCTGAAGTCTACCATATATAATACACATTTATCACATGTCAATTTAGGCTAACTGCATTTCAAGGGCTCAACACACATGTGGCTAGTGGCTACCATACAGGACAGAGCAACTCTGGATGGATTTCCATAACATTAGTATTTAGAACCTGACAATGACATCTATTACAGAGCACTTAACACCTTGTGGTCCTTTAGATGCTTACTCCCTAGTATTCTCCTGCCACTAAAACAGGTACCCCCCACCACCACTCTGAGATCACACTGCACTTCATATTGTCTCTATCACAGCACCTGTGTAAGCACACTACTACCTAGTTTATTAAATGGTGACTTATCCGGGAGTCTCTACTATTCAGTTCTCAGTTAAAATCAATGTGACCTCTGATTTAGTCAAAATCAGCATCACAAAGCTTATGCTCTAGCACCAGAGCCCTTTATTCAATATCTAGAGTATAATCTATATCTCTTAATCTGGCAATTAAGAATATTTTAAAGATGTATTTATTTATTTATTTATTTGAGAGAGAGAGAGAGAACATGTGCACATGAGGTGGGGGGGAAAGGCAGAGGGAGAGAAATGCAAGTAAACTCTTGGCTGGGTATGGAGCCCAACACAGGGCTGGATCTCACAAACCCGAGGAACATGGCCTAAGCTGAAAAAAGAGTCGGACACTCAACTTGACTGAACCATCCAGGCGCCATTTGAGAATATTTTATTTTATTTTTTAAAGAGTATTTATTTATTTATTTGAAAGAAAGGGAGAGGAAGAGAGCACAAGCAGGGGGAGAAGCAGATTCCCTGCTGAGCAGGGAGCCCGATGCGGGGCTCGAACCCAGGACCAGGAGATCATGACCTGAGCTGAAGGCAGACCCTTAACTGACTAAGCCATCCAAGTATCCCCTTTAAGAATATTTTAAACAACATAAACTATATTCCAATGTGACTTGAGAATTTATTTTTACCTGTACTGAATTTAACAAACTTGATCTTTTAGGGCCAAAAGAGAATCATTCATTCCCCAATACATTGATTCATTCAACAAGTATTAAGTGAGCCCCTTCTATGTTCCAGGCACTGTTAGAAACTAGAGCTATAAAGATGAACAGATAAAGTTCATCTCCAAGAAACTTGGAGTTTAGAGGGAGAAAAGCTCTTAACTACAACAAAATGAGATAATGGTAACTGCCATGAGGGAGGGAGAATAAGGTACAGTGGAAATCAAGAGGAAGAACTCCTTACTTAGGTATCTCAGAGCAGAATTAAAACACTTAAATCAAATTTTAAAGGACAATAAAAGCTTCTGAGGTAGACTGTGGCAGGGAAACAGCAATCCAGGAAGAAAAAAGCATGAAAAAAGCAAAGATTTGTAAGATACCATGATACATCTGGGAAGTAATTCTGTATGTCGTAACCTGAAGTTGGAACATGATAGTGGAAGGCATTAAAAGCAGACAAGTAGGCAAGACTGGATCGGATTTAATCTGGTAAGTCAAGTGATGTGATGGGAAGCCATTTAAGAACTCTGATCTAGAAAGTGACATGTTCTACTTGTTCAGAATAGAAAGCTGGCTCTATAGTAAGAAATGGGAGGATGGACTGGAGTAGATTAAGAAGCAGAAACAAGGAAACCAATTAGAAGACCATGGGCAAAAGAGAATGAGTCACTGAATCAAGACAATGGCAGTGGGGCTAAGAAGGGGAGATAGATATTGAGGATTCAGGAGGCAAGACTGACTTGGTAATGATAACAAGTAAGTTAAACTCCATGAGTTCTCCAGCCAAACTGGAGAACCACTCTGACCTTCGCTGGTGCTAATGTCTTGAGCTAGTTATTTTATTTCTTTCTGCTTCAGTTTTTCATCTGTAAATGAGAATAACAATCTCCACAAAAAATATAGAGTACTTAGGATTCCTGATAATAACTTGGTTTTTTAGAGTGCTTATTACAATGGCCAAATTAGAAGAGGGCTAGCCAGACGTAAATATACTAAAAACAATAAAAAATAAAAGAAAAAAAGTAGGACAAAAATAAATAGTGATATATGGTGATTTAATGTGAAGACAAATATCCTTTATCAGCCCTGGAGCACATTTCTAAATAGTAAGATTAATATAAACAAAATCAAAGTTATAATACTGACCTGATATCCCTTAATTTTTAAATCCAGAGTTGGATGTAGCAAAGAAAAACTTTCCATAAGAGCTTCTCTAACAGTGCTCACTGCCACCAGGAAGAGAAGCACACTAAATTTTCAAAATGCAACTCTTCAAGGTTGCCAGTCTGAATTGAATCCATATCAATAAAGTTAGTGATACTTGGTTACTTTATGGCTTATGTAAAACTTCTAGAGAACAGGTGTCCACATCTAAAAAGTCTTGACCACAATTGAATCCCTTGTTGGTGCTGCTATGGAGAAGTGTTGAATGGGCTGTTACAAGATTTTCTAAACATGGAGCACCGGAGGGCTAGGAACTACTTGTACACAATGCATAATAGGGAGCCTTAAAAGGCCACCTGGACATCTGCCTAAATTGCCTCTTTTTGTGCTGATCAAATAGCTGACCCATACCCTAAAGTCAGTAAATTCTGGTTCTGACAGAGAAGAAAATTCAGCTACTGAGAAACTTTTAATCTGGGGTTCTTTTTAAATGTTATCCCTCTGCAGGCAATGTTTTAGTATTACAACTAGTGAATTCCTCAGTTACTTCAATAAACAGTATAGGAAAGTCAAACCCCAAGCTAAGATTAATGAATAAAATCACATTGTAATTTCAATAAAAAAAGAATGAATTATGGGGTGAGGTCATTATTGTTGTTAGTTTTTAAACTACACACAGAGGTGGTTAAAGATTTCCTGATAACCAGCTACCAAGAACATATAACCTAATTTATAGCTCTGTTCAAAAGTTTCACATAAACCTATATATTAGATTAAAATTTTTAAAAAATATTTTATTTATTTATTTATTTGAGAGAGAGGAAGAGAGTAAGAGAGGGAATCTCAAGCAGACTCGCCCTGAGAATGGAGCCTGATGGGGGGCTTAATCTCACAACCCCCAGATCATGACTTGAGCCCAAATCAAGATCAGGCTCTGAGGCCCTAGATTCAGATCTTTTATCACACCGTACTTTAAGTCAGATATCTCAATATAAGATGTGAAAATTATTATTATTAAAGATTTTATTTTTAAGTAATCTCTATACCCAGTGTAGGGCTTGAACTCACAACCCTGAGAACCCGAGTCACATGACTGAGCCAGCCAGGTACATCATAATTTTTTAAATAGATACGAAAATTTGAGATAAATCCAATTCAAGTTTGAGACCGAATGATCTAGGTAAAAAGGTAGAAAGCCAATGGGCTCTCATTTTGGCTTTGATATTGGCTCCAAATGAGCAAACCTTTTAACCTCCAGAGGCTTATTTTTCTCCTCTACAAATGAAAAAATGACCCATACTGTTGACTTATCTAATGAATTTGTCTTTCTTTATTATGGGTTAATATTTGGAAAGCAATTTTTTAAAAGTAAACTATATGCCCGACACAGGGCTTGAACTCACAACCCCAAGATTAAGAGTCACATACTCTACCAACTAAGCCAGCCAGTCAGTTGCCCAGTAATATGGGTTAATATTTTTAAAAGCACCTTAGAAATGATGGCCAAAAAGAAAGATATTATATGCTAAAATAAAATATTTTTTAAACATACTAATCAAAAATATATTTTAGGTACTAGAAATATTTTCAGAATAGGTGGACAATTACAAAGTATAGAAACAGAAACTAAATTCAAGTAATTCTTGACTAGGAGGTGGTGGGGGTAATTTGGGAACAAAAGAATTTTCATCTTCAAAACCCATAAATATTAAAACAATCTGAAAAGCTGGAAAATAATAATGCTTAAAAGAAAGAGATAAAAGGAAAAGAGTATTTATTATGTACAAATCAGGATGTCACGAATAAGGAACAGATTTGGAAAAGAACCAAATAAAATTTGGGGCGCCTGGGTGGCTCAGTGGGTTAAAGCCTCTGCCTTCGGCTCAGGTCATGATCTCAGGGTCCTGGGATCGAGCCCCGCATCAGGCTCTCTGCTCAGCAGGGAGCCTGCTTCCAATTCTCTCTCTCTCTGCCTACTTGTGATCTCTGTCTGTCAAATAAATAAATAAAATCTTTAAAAAAATATTAAAAAAAGAACCAAATAAAATTTATAAAAATAAAAAATACACAGATTATTCTTTTGAAAAATACAGACAATATCCATGAAAAGATTTTAAATAGAGATGAGAACCAATTACTAAGAGTGTTACTAAAGGGATTCCTACTAAAGGGTATCTTACTGAGAAATTCCTTCAGTGTTACTGAGGAAAAGCCTATTTTGATGGATTCCTTCTGTTTATTTTTTTCCCACCTTCTGATTTTAGTACTGTGTTGGTAAATAATTCAAACAATACAGAAAAGTAAAATACCAAGTCTAAAACCTAAACAGGGCACACAGCCCCATCTCCACCCTTCTCCTACCAAATAACCACAGCTATTTATCTTGATCTTCATTTCCAAGTCATTAAGAACTACATGTGAATGCTAAACCTAAAATTACAAACACAGAATAACAGAGAACCATCCCTTGTGAAAAGATTAAAAGTTAACTTTCCAAGGGTTTTTGGGCTTTTACTTATGTGAAGCTTACGGAAATATATACTTAAGAAGAAGCACTCAAAAACTAGATGAGTTTAGAGTTTTCAGAGCCATTTTCTCATATCATTAAACTAGGTTAAGGGGCCAAAACATAAAGTTATGCTTCTAAAAGGTATAGTCTGTACTTATCTTCAAAATATGCTATAAAAAATATAACAGAAATAAAGATTTCAAGTACTGAGAGGAAAAAAAAGTAAATCAGAATAGAATGAATGGAAGAAAAATTGGGCCTGGAATCAAAAGTTGGAAATGCTATTGCTGATCTTCTGAAATGTACTAGCTTACCTAACAGGATGGTTATGAGATAGAGAAATTAATGATGAGTGGTGTGTGTGTGTGTGTGTGTGTGTGTATAAAATGTATGAATACACTGCATTATAAACAGCTATGAATATATACAAAAGGTAAACTATGAAAGAGTTTGAAGCTGATTATAACCTAGATAAGTGTAAGGCTAGGATGTTGGTATCTACAACATAAACAAAACCATGGAAGCAGAAATGAGCTTGTTTACTGAAGAGAGTGAAACTGTAAGTCTGGCTATTGTAGTGCTTCTGCTGGGAAGCAGCAGTAATAAGAATGGAGAGAGGCTTGGGGCACTTGGGTGGCTCGGTGGGTTAAGCCTCTGCCTTCAGCTCAGGTCATGGTCTCAGGGTCCTGGGATCGAGCCCCGCATCGGGCTCTCTGCTCAACAGGGAGCCTGCTTCCTCCTCTCTCTCTCTGTCTGCCTCTCTGCCTACTTGTGATCTCTCTGTCAAATAGATAAATAAAATATTAAAAAAAAAAAAAGAATGGAGAGAGGCTTAAGGCTAGATTATAGAGGGCATTTAGTAACTAGTAGAACACAAGGCCTTATCCTTTTCTAATGAAGCTGGAACTAGGAGATACTCAACCTCCCTATCCTCTCATAGGCAGGGGTGGGCCCATGACCAGGGCTCAGTGAGACACTCTCTAAGCAATGAAGCAAAATATTCAGGGGTCTTTTGGAAATTACTTATGGTAGCTGTAGCAACATCAAGTACCAGAGGTACCTAGCTTCGGGGTCCTAATTAGATTCTTCTGACCCATTATCTTGATTTTGATTCCTGCTTGTTTCTAGAATCTGTTCTCCTGCCTTTCTCTTTAGTTCTATGGGCTATCCTACAACCTTCTACTGTATTCTTTTTCTGCCCATATTAGCCAGAGTTGATTCCTAGCATATGCAACTTAAAACCTTAACCGAATTATGTACCATCTGCAAAGAGACAATATAATGAAAATTTATACCTACCTGGCACTTTCATATTGTTTCACAGTCATTAATGTATCTTCAATTGTTTTATTCACCAAAGTGTTCACACTGGCAATGAAAAAATTAATGGCTCCAAGAAGAGTCTCTCCATTTTTAGCCAGTAGCTTCTGGGTATCTGCGTTATAGCCAAATTCTTCCTAAAACAAAAAAATCACCTTAACATATCCACTTATTAGTGAATGTGACAAAAAAAAATCTCAAATATATCATTAATGGGAAAATATTTGATTTAGAAAATGTTTAAAATATTTAGCTATAGAAGTTTTCTTCTTTTAATGTTTAAATAAGCAAATCTAAATCACAGCTAGCTATATAATTAACAAAAAAGTTCAGTAAACCAAAATTGTCAGCAGCTCAGATGTATAGCTAGAATTAAATAATTTTAAAAAGTCAAACTACTTTGTACTAGAAAGAATATTTTCATTTCCATGTTTTGTTTTTACTATACTGTAAGCACAGCTGTTAAGAAGAAAAATATAGCAGATTATTAATCAGAGAAACTATAACTTTCACAACCAAATTAGGTTAACAATTGACTAAAACTTTCAGACATAAAACAGATTATAATTTTTGTGTTTTGACACAATTTCCTTGGTGTATAAATATTAACAATGCACATTTCTTTGTAAACTCAGTGACTAGTTGACTGCCAAGCTCAGGTCTATGTAAGTGCACAGCTGGGGAAAGATCACTCAACACTAGTTCAAGTTCATTTGCTCTGAATAAACTGAGTCTTGGCTTAGAAAATGTTACATGTGACTCTTCCAGAAATGGTAAGTACTAACTCTAAACTTCCAGTAGTGAAAGAGTGGAAAGCTTTAACATTATCAGGATGCATCTGAACAAATAAAAGATTTGATCATAGCTTATTGTACAATGTATCAGTCAGTTTGAGAATTCTGAAGTTTGTTATGAAATACTTTTTAATTTCAGATGGTAAAAATGTAATATGAGATGAAATCTTAGGAAATGCAAGTTTAATGCTAGTGCTATAGATACAATCTCTAGGTGATAAAATATCCAATATAAATAAATAGCAGAAAAGTAAAATTATCTTTATTGTGCTAAAAGCATTTTCCATTTAAGAGATATACAGGTAACTCTCTCTTTTTTTTAAAGATTTATGTATTTGAGGGGCGCCTGGGTGGCTCAGTCAGTTGAGTGTCTGCCTTCAGCTCGGGTCACGATTCCAAATCCTGGGATCAAGTCCTGCATCAGGCTCCCTGCTCAGCAGGAGTCTGCTTCTCCTTCTCCCTCTGCCCTACCCCCTACTCACTCTCTCTTTTGCTCTCTCTCTCTCAAATAAATATACAATCTTAAAAAAAAAAAAAAGATTTATGTATTTGAGAGAGAGTGTGCACACGTGCACAGGTCAGGTGAGGGGCAGAGGGAGAAGGGGAGAGAGAATCTCAAGCCAACTGCGTGCTGAGCACGGAGCCTGACCTGGGGCTCCATCCCAGGACTCTGATCATGAACTGAGCTAATATCAAGAGCTGGTCGCTCAACCAACTGAGTAACTCAGGTGCCCCAACACTGTTCACTTCTAAAAATTTTAAATATCCACAATTTCACATTATTAACACTGAAAATGCTACAAGTCCTAATTAGCCATAGGGAGAATGCAACCTGGAAGGCTAATCTTTTGATAAAAAAACAAAAAACCCCCCTATAACATAGTAAGATGAAATAGCAGCAGACTGAAAAGCTGTGTAGCAGAATTTGGAATACTATATTTACAATGAAAAAAGCAAACAAGAAGATTAAACTGCCACTGTTCTGTTTCATGGATGTAAATCCCACTTGTACTTCTGTGAAAAAAATATAAAACTTAAGATTTTAATGTATTAATTTAAACTTAACTGGCTAGAATAAAAAAGCTTTTATTTTTTTATAGTAAGATACAAGAGATATATTAAGTAAAAGAAATAAAACAACTGGGACACTAGAAAGAAATGAATATACATATGTATATGCATTATAAGAAACACAAATAAATATGCTTTTTTGACATTGAAAATAAAACATGATTCATAAACTTCATTTAGTTGATAAGTTGTTTCAGTATTTTCAGTTGGACAGGGACATTTCATACATTATAAACTGCCTTAGCAACTACAAATAAACTAAATACAAAGTAATCAAACGGTTTATACATTAAGAACAGGGCTTTGGTTCTGATCTGCCACTAAACAGGGAAGGCCAATACAATTCCTTAATCTTAATACTTGCTTGATTTATAAAGAGGGAGAAAAGTCTCAAAACATTTGAATTTTTTTTCTCTTAGCTGCTCCTACCTCATTTATAACATTTACTAGATGTAAATGACCACTATTTCCCCTTAAATGTATACAGTAGGAGCAAATAACAGAAACATCTGACTAGATCTAAAACATCCAGTTTTAGTACTATAAATTATTACTTAATTAATAACAAGTGGGTTAATTTAAATACAGAGCAATAAGAAATTAGACTCACAGGTACTAACTGATAATTGACAATAATATGGGTTATATGAACTTTTCTAATCTTGATGTAGATGTTACTTTCTAAATTGAGAAAAAACAATTTAATGAGGTAAAGTGCCATGCTTTAACAGAACTGGGAGTCAGAAGCATGTGATAAAATGGTAAAAATTTGAGGATTCAAAGAGTTTGGCAGTTCACATTTTGATTCTGCTACTGACTGGATTTATCAGTTTTGTTAAATTCTTTGTATGTCAATTTCTTAGTAATAATATGAAGATAATTCTCTTACAAGTTTGACAGGAAGTGTAATGAGGTAACTTGCTTAAAGTTTCTGACAGATTATAGACATTCAAAAAAGGTTCAGGAGATTTGCTTTTTCTTCTGCTGTACACTGGTTTTTTTCTCTAGAAAATGAAAGACCTGAACTAATGTTTAAATTTTTTTTCAACTCCCAATGCCACAATCTCAAAACAGCTATCATAACCATCATATTTTATTCAGTGCCTCTATGTGCCATACCTGTGCTAAGTATTGTCAATGAGTCTGTTAGTATGTCATAAGGTAGGAGGAAGTGGACACCAGCTCTTCATCACTGTGCTATCAACTTTTTCTCAAAGAGAAATCAATAGGCAAGGAAGAGTTACTTTGCTGGCTTATGTGATTGAGCCTGATGACCAACAGAAAGGAAACTGGACTGCTACAAGAATATACCTAGAATGTAGGCAACCTTTTAGGGCATCTCCTAGTACTCCTACCTTCACCATGCCCTGTGATTAATGTCAGTGAAAAATGACAACAACCCATTTCAGCCAGAACTACTAATTGCCTGGATCCTTCAGGAATAAAGGTTTGTGTCATCCCACGAGGGTACGAACTGACAGGCTGAGGTGTTTGTTAGCTGAGAGCCAATACAATAAGGAATGATTAGTAGAAGAATATAAGACTCTGTGACCATATGTAGAAATGAAGACTATAATTGTTACGAATATTTCTTATTTTGTTATCAATATGTGTATGTATAAAGCAAATAACATTGTTTTCTTCCCTCTCTTATCCCCTTAGCATATAACATAAGATATACTATTAACTTTACATCATAATACTTAACTTACAGGATACCAAGGGAAAAAGTATAAGATACCAAGGGAAAAAGTAAATGTCACTCAAGGACTCTGCACCTGTTTCTGGGAAAATGGCTAGTCTGTCTTTGGTAGCATGCAGGACAGTCATGTCAAGTTAGGTGAACCTAAGACTTCGCTATTGCCTTTATTTGGATGGAGATTAAGTAATGGTTTAAGGATATGTGTATAAGTGCTGCTAAAAAGAGTAGACTGTGATGGTTAATTTTATGTGTCAACTTGATTAGACTAACCGGGCCAGTTGTTTGGTCAAATACCAATCTAGGTGTTGCTATAAAGATACAGATTTTGGGGGCGCCTGGGTGGCTCAGTGGGTTAAAGCCTCCGCCTTTGGCTCAGGTTATGATCCCAGGGTCTTGGGATTGAGCCCCGCATCTCTCTGCTCAGCAGGGAGCCTGCTTCCTCCTCTCTCTGCCTGCTTCTCTGCCCACTTGTGATCTGTCTGTCAAATAAATAAATAAAATCTTAAAAAAAAAGATACAGATTTTGTAGATATGATTAAAATTCGCAATGACAAACATTACAGATATGACTTAAAGTTGACTTTAAAGAGATCAACCTCCAGAATGTATGATTTGAAGTTGATTTTAAAGAGATTATCCTTCAGAATGTGGGTGGACTTCATTCAATCAGCTGAAGACCTTCAGAGCAAAAAGACTGAGGTTTCTTAGAGAAGAATTCTTCCTTAACACTGGAACATTAGAAATCTGGCCTCGGTTTCTAGACTACTGACCTATCATTCATAGTTCAGCTTGCCAAGTCCCACAACCATGGGAGTCAATTCCTTAAAATAAGTGTGTGTGTATTATGTACATATCTCATATTGGTTTTGTTTCTCTGGAAAATCCTGATAAAAAAATATCCATCCTATAAATACTGATTCCAAATTTCAAACAGTCTTCAACAGGTTCTAGCTTACCATTATTTTTATATTTATAAACACTGATGAGAATGTTCAATCCAATAAATTTTCTATTTCTTACATTATTTATTTCCTTCAAATCACATCTGCATACACATTTGCCTTTAGCATTTATTCACTAACAAATTACATGAAGTGTATTTTGGTGCATAAGTCATCACAAAAGAAAATAGTATGTCTTTTTAGCAAAATAGGATAGTCTAAATTCTTAGTGAAAAATGTTGCATGGGGGCACCTGAGTGGCTCAGTTGGTTAAGCATCTGACTCTTGATTTTGGCTCAGGTCGTGATCTCAGCATCATGGGATCAAACCCTGAGTCAGGCTCTGCCGTGAATATGGAATCTGCTTGTTCCTCTCCCTCCATCCCTCCCTCCACTCATGTGTGCATGTGTGTGCTCTCATATGTGCTCTCTAATAAATGGATACACAGAATCTTAAAAAAAATACATCTCTCTGTATATCTACATATCCTGTTGGTTTTCTTTGTCTACAGAACTTAACTAATATAGCACCATATTTCTTTTTGTCCTTAAAAATTCACTGACTCTTGAATTTAAGAAAATTCATCTAGGATATTGCCATCAGAAGACTCAGACTGGGATTTCACTTGTATTATCTATTTTGCCATCATTGTTGAATCAATGCTGCTGTCTCTCTGCAGTCATCTTCTGATTTTGTCTAATAACTATGAAATATCTTCCTCTGGTATTGTCTTCTCTTTGCCATTATATGGGCAAAAAAATGAAAAATTCTAAATTTTCAACTATGTTGCATAAACATTAAAAAAAAGACTACAAAGATATTTATCTAGTACATTATTTTTTAAGGCAATGCCATCATTCTTTTGTTTTCCTATCATCTTCGTAACTTTTAACATGGTTGGAAATAACAGATAAGTAATGATGAAATAATTCCCAAGATGATGAAATAGCAAACTTTTTTTTTTTTTTTTAAGATTTTATTTATTTATTTGACAGACAGAGATCATAAGTAGGCGGAGAGGCAGGCAGAGAGAGAGGAGGAAGCAGGCTCCCTGCGGAACAGAGAGCCCGATGTGGGGCTCGATCCCAGGACCCTGGGATCATGACCTGAGCCGAAGGCAGAGGCTTTAACCCACTGAGCCACCCAGGCGCCCTAGCAAACTGTTTGAAGATCATTAAGATCCCATACTGTGTCCTTGATTTCCAATGGACCCATATGGCAGTTGCAAGATAAAAAGTTGTATTCTGGGGCACCTGGGTGGCTTAGTCAGTTAAGTGTCTGCCATCGGCTCAGGTCATGATCTGGGGTCCTGGGATCAAACCCTGTGTCCTGCTCCTTGCTCAGAGAGGGAGCCTACTTCTCCCTCTCCCTCTGCCCCCTCCCACTCATGTTCTCTCTCACTCACTCTGCTCTCTCTCTCAAATAAATAAAATGCTTTTTTAAAAAAGTTTTATTCTGTTAAAACAGTAATTTTTTCATTGTAATAAAACGCATGAACTATCAATCCTTACACAGGGTTAGAGATGATCAAATAAGAAACTCAAAAATTAAAACTGGGTCTAACAGACTTGAATACTGAGGATTAACCTCCAGTTCTGTTAAACAAAAAAAAAAAAGGATTTGACATCTAGAAAAGCTAACAAAAGTACCTACTAGCTAATACTGAGCAGTAAATGAGCTAATACATATATAAACCACTTAGAACAATATCTGGCATAGAGTAAATCCCCAATGTGTATTAACTATTTTAATTAACAGGGTCTACTGAGTGCAGCATCACTGGTAACACTGCTCTAACACTTCCCCAGACCCTATACTCTGGCTACCTCTTTCCATACCGTGGGGATTTTTCTCTCTAAAGATTCCACTAAAAGGGGTGCCTGGGTGGCTCAGTGGATTAAGCCTCTGCCTTCAGCTCAGGTCATGATCTCAGGGTCCTGGGACTGAGTCCCACTTCTTCGGCCTCTCTGCTCAGCAGGGAGCCTGCTTCCCTTCCTCTCTCTCTGCCTGCCTCTCTGCCAACTTCTGTTCTCTCTGTCAAATGAATAAATAAAATCTTAAAAAAAACAACAACAACATTCCACTTAAGGAGATAGGAAGAGATCATGGAGAAATATAGACAGGCCTGCTGTAGCTCCACCCCGTGCACAGGCAAGCCCCACCCAGAGCTGCCCTCTCCTGGCCTCACTGTCTGTATATGTCCTCAGCTATGAAAACAAAACGATATGTGTATGTTTATATATATAAAACATAAATTGTACATATATATGATTTTCAGCTCTTTTTTTATTCATTTTTTTTCAAGGTTTTATTATTTGTCAAAAGAGACATAGAGCCAGAGTATGCACAAGCAGGGGGAGCAGCAGGCAGGAGAAGCAGGCTCCCTGCTGAGCAAGGAGCCTGATGCAGAATTCGATCCCAGGACATGACCTGAGCCGGAAGGCATATGCTTAACCGACTGGGCCACCCAGGCATCTTGCTCTACCTTTTAAAAAAAAAAAAAAGATTTTATGTATTTATTTATTTGAGAGAGAGAGAACACATACAGGCACATGCATGAGCAGGGAGAGGACCAGTGGGGGAGGGGGAGGGACAAGCAGTCTCCCAGCTTAGAGCGCCAGCTCAATACCAGGACTCTGATCAGGATCATGACCTTAGCCGAAAGCAAGAGTCATAGGCTCGACCTACTGAGCTACCTAGGTGCCCCACAGCTCTACCTTTTATTTGTTTTGTGATCTTACGAATACTACCTAACCTTTCTTGGTTTCAGTTTCCTCATCTATAAAATAGGGTTAATATTTCTTGCAGTATTATTAGGTAAATTACATGATACAATGACTATAAAGCACCCAGCTCATTACACTGAAATTGTGGAC
Organism: Mellivora capensis; assembly: GCA_004024625.1. Lineage (NCBI taxonomy): Eukaryota > Metazoa > Chordata > Mammalia > Carnivora > Mustelidae > Mellivora > Mellivora capensis. The sequence continues at coordinate 46,896 of PISX010014414.1, forward strand.
AGCTGTTAAACTAATCAGCTTCCCAAATATTAGATTAATTCTTTTTGTCTATTTAGTGACTCAGTTAGAATTGAATCTAAGTATTCCTCACTATTATGAGATAGATTGCCATCTCTGGCCAAACTTTCTTTTCCAAGAGTCTAGATATTATCAAATAATTTAATGCTCTAAATTATTTAACTCTTCAAGTTAGACAGTCTGTAGGCAAGGGATTTAACCTTTTGGCTCCAGGTTGGGGGGAAAAAAAAAAGTGATCAAAGAAGTCACTTAAGGTAACATAAATTCTTAGGAATGCTTTGCTCATACTTTAGAGATGTATGCAAAAAAAATTTATAATTATTCTAAAATTCTTAATTTTTATTTTTTAATTTTTAAAAATTTTTAAAGATTTTATTTATTTATTTGGCAGAGATCGCAAGTAGGCAGAGAGGCAGGCAGAGAGAGGTGGGGGGAAGCAGGCTCCCTGTCGAGCAGAGAGCCTGATGTGGGGCTCGATCCCAGGACCCTGAGATCATGACCTGAGCCGAAGGCAGAGGCTTAACCCACTGAGCCACCCAGGTGGCCCTAAAGTTCTTAATTTTTAAAAACTCACAATTTATATTAATGATTTCAGTAAAAGATCAGGAATCCAGTCAAGCAAGTTACTATTTGCTCAAGATGCTTTGAGAATAGATAAGAGATTTTCAATAGGTACCTAAATTTGCTTTTTACCCAAAACTCACATATACATAGCTATGATATTTCCTAGACTAAGGCAGGCTGAATACTTTCCTTTTCTCTTCTCTAACTAAGTTCCCTTCCCCTGAAACCTCCAGCTGACATCTCTAGTCATTTGGGCCTTCTTAAAAATTACATGAAATATTTTAAAAGAATACCAATTCCAAATTTATTAAGAGTTAAGCAAATCAGAAATGTAAGAAATTACATCTTAGAATATTATTGCCATTCTCCTCCTCCACACTTTCCAATAGTTATTTAAAATAATCTTACATGGAGTTCTAGTGACTTCAAACTCAGGTCAGCAAATGCATCTCCAAGTTGCCTTTGGGTATGCACCATCTGGAAAAGCTGGGTTGACAATGTCTGAGCCAGTCTTAAAACATTTTCATATTTTTTCTTGTTATCTCTTAATATATCAATCTGGGCTTCAAGTTCAAGGTCCACAGTTCTTGATCCACGGCCTAGCTTCTCAGAAATAATTTGTCGAGTGCACTAAAAGTGGAAAGATGCACTTTGTTTAGGTAGAAAAAAAAAGAACAAAAGAGAAAGGAATAATATAGCAATCCAAAGTACAAATGCTACAGCATTTGGCATATACCACTTTTGGCTTCAAACAAGTTACTCTTAAAAAACTGAAAACTGTAAGCCCACTAAGAAGTTCGCCAAGATTCAAAATAAACTTACCAGACATACCCAATAACTATTATTAATCAGAGGAAGTTTTAAGACTTAGCTAATTTATATCTACTGGTTGAGCTCCCTCACATAATCATATTTCAGGTTTATATTTGTATAGATTATTTAAAACAACTGAAATACTTGGCATTGATTTAAGAACACGAGTGGGCTGTTAATATAGGAATAATAAGCGTATCAAAATTTTACTCTCCTGTTGTTTTCAAATGCTTTTTTCCCTTCTATCTTCCTCTTAAATAGCTGTGTGTATGTGTGTGAGTAGGAGGAATGAAAGGAAGAGAGGAAGGAGAAAGAGGTAAAAGGAGGAGGTAGGAAGGGTGGGGAGAGAGAAAAGGGAAGAAAGGAAGAGACAGAGGGAGAGAAGGAGGAAAGAAGAGAAAGAGGTAGAGGTAAGAGATTCCTGAATTCTTTTACTTCATCCAGAAAGAATAGTATTAAATTATGTTATTCTGTCTTGCCCCAGAAATGATACAGGAAATTTTTGTTAGCAATAAAAAATTATAAGCAACTTCACTACTCAACAATCTATTTTTAGAGTAACCATATAGGGCATTAATATACTCTTCACCATTTAAAGTTAACAAAAATACTCTAAAGAAGTGATAAATACTGCAATTTTTTATATTTGTAAATTTGCTCTTTTATCTTGTCTTTCACAGTTTTGGTTACAGAACTGATATCTATTCCAAAAATTAAAATAAGAATGAAATAAAAGGTGAATTTCCTCTTCCTTCCTTTAATCCCACTAAATAAAACAAAACTACTATTAACAGTTTGATGGATAATCTAGACTCTTCCTTAAACCTCTACACTCACATATATAATATTTTTCAAGTAAAAATGAGACTGGTATGCTATACATACATCCCATAGGTCATTTTCCTATGACCAAATACCTTGAGATTTTTTTTCTTGTCAATACATATAAATCTATCTATTTTTTTAAGTAACCTCTACACCCAATGTGGGGCTCAAACTTACAACATAGAGATCAAGAGTTGCATGATCCACTGACGGAGCCAGCCAGGTACCCCTACTCTATTCTTCTCAAAAAAATTTTTAAGTGGCACCTGGGTGGCTCAGTTGGTTAAGTGTCTACCTTCTGCGAAGGTAATGATCCCAGGGTCCTGGGATTGACCCCCACATCAGGCTCCCTGCTCAGGGGAGAGCCTGCTTCTCCCTCTCCCTCTGCTGCTTCCCCTGCTTGTGTTCTCTTTTTGTGTGTCTTCTCCTCTGTCAAAGAAATAAAAAGTAAAATCTTAAAAAAATTTTTTTTTAATAATTTATTTTATTTTGGGTGTGAGAATTCCTGTGGATGAGACTAAATAAGAAAATAAATAAGGGGCACCTGGGTGGCTCAGTGGGTTAAAACCTCTGCCTCCAGCTCGCGTCATGATCCCAGGGTCCTGAGATCGAGCCCTGTATCAGGCTCTCTGCCTGGAGGGGAGCCTGCTTCCCCTTCTCTGTCTCTGCCTGCCTCTCGGCCCACTTGTGATCTCTGTCTGTCAAATAAATAAATAAAATCTTAAGAAAAAAAAATAAATAAATTTTGGATTCAAAATTTATGAATAAGATCAGGTCAATTAAAATAATATATAAAAATACTACTTACTTATATGTCAGACTCTAAACTTAAAATTGCTCCAATTATATATTTGGTTTAAATCACCGCCTGCTTTTAGAGCCAAAATTAACAACCAATAAAGAAGTGCTAAATAGTCTCTGTAAGGAAAAGCCTTTAAGTGACTGATGTATTACAAATAGCTCAAGCCACAAATACACTTAGTACCTTTGAATCTTAACAGGGACAAGACAGTAGAATTTAAAGAACAGTTAAGTGGATGAAAACCCTAGCTGATCAAGTCAGAGCATTGGCCACTATACTCTCTATATTTTGTGAATTGTTCATGGGTATAGTGGCTTGTAAATCAGGAATTGTTTAAATTTTTATAGAGTACGTACCTCTTCTCAAGAGTAATACGAAGTGAATTTATTCTTTCAGTTAATACTTCTAAAATATGATTTAAAATCATCTACAAAAAGCATAGTTTTTTTTTAAGATGATAAAAGTGGCCTGAAACATGCTCATCAATCATCCCCCAAATTATTTAGTGTTTATTAGAGAACAGAAACAGAGAGAGATTAAAGGCCAAAAACCATGCAGGAACTGAAATCCAAGAAAAAGAAGATCAAAGTTGTAGCTAGAACCAAGTTGTTCAACAGTAAAATGGTAACAAGTACTGACCTACATCAACCAAATCAAAATCTACACTTGAAAGATTATCCAAATGACAATGAAAGTCCTATATAGTTCATAATTTGGAATGAAAAGGTAAAAAAGCCGTGAGAACAGAGTCAAGAAGACCCAATAAAGTCATTACACACTGAGCTTGTTTAGGTTCAGAAGCATATGCCAGCCCAGACACACTGGCTACAAACTCCATTAAAATCCTTTAAGTTAGAACACTCTTTCTTTTCTGTTAATTTTTTTTTTAAAGTAGAAATACAGTTAAAAAATTTTTTTTAAAGATTTATTTATTTGAGGGGCCCCTGGGTGGCTCAGTGGGTTAAAGCCTCTGCCTTCGGCTCGGGTCATGGTCTCAGGGTCCGGGGATCAAGCCCCACATCGGGCTCTCTGCTCGGCAGGGAGCCTGCTTCCCTTCCTCTCTCTCTGCCTGCCTCTCTGCCTACTTGTGATCTCTGCCAAATAAATAAATAAAATCTTTAAAAAGAAAAGATTTATTTATTTGAGAGAGAGAGAGGGAAAGAGAATGCATACAAGAGGGAGGAGGGGCAGAGGGAGAGGAGAGAGAAAGAATCCTAAGCAGACTCCTCACTGAGTGCAGAGTCCAAAGGGAGGCCCAATCCCAGGACCCCAAGATCATGACTTCAGCCAAAATCAAGAGCAGGCCACTAAGTCACCGGGCATGCCTGATTTTTTTTTTTTTTTTTTTTTTTTAAAGTAAGCTCTAGATTCAACACAGGGCTTGAACTCACAACCAAAGGATCAAGAGTCGTAAGTTCTACTGACTGATCCATCCAGGTGTCCCTCTTCTTTTAGTTGCAATACCCCTATTAAGCTGTGATGAAAACAATTTTCAGTTAAAAATAATCATTCTGAGGAGAATGATAACTCCTTCATATAGTATTATGCCACCTGTGCTACATTTTAAAGGCTGGTCAATTTCATTAACACAAACTTATAAAAAGGCTGGATGTGGTATATTACTATATGAGCTAAATACGGAATCTTAATAATGATTCAACTCGGGGTGCCTGGGTGGCTCAGTGGGTTAAAGCCTCTGCCTTCAGTTCAGGTCATGATCCCAAGGTCCTGGGATCGAGCCCCGCATCGGGCTCTCTGCTCAGCAGGGAGCCTGCTTCCTCCTTTCTCTCTGCCTGCCTCTCTGCCTACTTGTGATCTCTGTCTGCCAAATAAATAAATAAAATCTTAAGAAAAAAATGATTCAACTCAGATTACTGTGGAAGTAGCCAAAAAACAGGGAACAGATAATAAGTATATAGGAAAAAAAGAGGGAACAAGGGAAACATGAACTAAGGGACACAAGAGGAAGGCTCAAATGAACAAAATCTTAAATTCTGTAATTTGTAATAGTAAGACTTGGTTCAGAAATAAGGCCTGTATTTTTTTTTAGGTGGTAGTTATTTTTATTCATTATTTTTTTTAAAGATTTTATTTATTTATTTGAGAGAGAGAGAAAAAAAATGAGAGGGGGAAGGTGTAGAGAGAAAGGGAGAAGCAGACTCCCCACTGAGCAGGGAAACTGACATGGGGCTCAATCCTATAACCCTGACCTGAGCTGAAGCAGACACTTAACTGACTGAGCCACCCAGGAGTCCCTAATTAATTATTTATTTTTATTTATCTATTCTTAAGATTTTTATTTATTTATTTGACAGAGATAAAGAGACATCGAGAGAGGAGATCAGACAGGGGGAGTGGGAGGGAGAGAAACAGGCCTCCTGCAGAGCAGGGAGCTGGATGCAGGGCTCAATCCCAGGACCCTGAGATTATAACCTAAGCCGAAGGCAGACACTTAATGACTGAGTGACCCAGGCACCCCACTAATTAATTTTTAAAAAAAGTAATATCTACAGCCAACGTGGGGCTCGAACTCACAATCCCAAGATTAAGAGTCGCATGCTCTATCAACTGAGACAGCCAGGCACTGCTAAGGCCTATTCTTTAGGTTTCAATGTGTGATCACAGAATGTTACTAGTTAGAAGCAAATTTCATGAGTAAATGAACAAAGGAATGGTTGAATAAATACATTTAATAAATAAATGAACGAAGCTCAGTTTGGTATGAAAGACAAATATATGAAATGAAAGGGAGTAAAAAGGAATTCCAAGTAGTAGGCAAATATAGTTGCATGAACAAAGTTATAGATGTATGAGAAAGCATAGTTTGTTTAGGATAATTTGGATAATTTGGTATGGATCAGTGGTGGGAAAGAGGAGCAAATATAGTTGCATGAACAAAGTTATAGATGTATGAGAAAGCATAGTTTGTTTAGGATAATTTGGATAATTTGGTATGGATCAGTGGTGGGAAAGA
>PISX010014415.1:0-53137 GCA_004024625.1 Mellivora capensis
GGGCTTTGGGGGAAGGGAGGACGAGTTCCCGGGACTCGCGGGAGGTGGGAGGTGGATTGGGGGCTGAGAGAGGGTGGATGGGCGGGCGGGCAGGGGTCGTCTGCTCGCGGCGGCTCACCACGACGGGTCCGGAGTCCGGAAGGCCGGCGCGCGGGGCTGCGTCCCGGAGGCAGAGGCCGCGTGACTGAGGGCGGCGGGCCGGACGTGGGTCACGGGGTGTAAAGGAGGAAGTGCCACCGATGGGCCCGCCAAGATGTCACCAATGGAAACGCGTCCTGCAGGTGCGGCCCGCGGCCCGCGCGTTCGGCCCAGGCAGGAAGTGGGAGGAAGGAGGGAAGAAAAGCAACGAGGAAGACCGTTCTGTGTGAGTTCTCCGGAAGGGTGCCAGGACGGGGAAAAGTCCAGAATACTAGCGTAGGGGCGGGGAAGATTGGCACGATGTATGTGGAAGAGATGTAAAATTTAAAAAAATTTTAAAAATCTGAAAAAATCTCAAAGCAGAAGAATTGTGAAAGGAAACTAACAGACAAAAGGTAGAACCTCTTTGTATATACAGTACCTTGTTTTATATATTTGGGCATAGATTCATGTAAATACTTTGCGTCAGTTTAAAAAGTTAAAACTCACAATTCTTAATACCCCACAAAGAATTCCATTTCACGAACCTCTGAATCCGAGTTCAAAAGAACAATCTTGGAAATAATTACTACGGGCGCCTGGGTAGATCAGTTGGTTAACTGTCTGCCTGCCTGCCTTCGGCTCAGGACACGGTCCCAGTGTCCTGGGATGGAGCCTGGTGTGGGGCTCCCCGCTCTCTGGGGAACCTGCTTCTCCCTCTCCCTACCGCTCGCCCTGTTAGTGCTCGCCCTGTCAAATAAATAAAATCTTTTTAAAAAATAAGGCAACTGCAACATGACCAATGATTAAATTTTATATTACGGAATTTAAAAATTTTAGTTGTAATTATGGTTCTATGGTTTTATTTTTGGAGTCAATACTTAAAAGATATATTTGATATCTAGAATCTGATTCTAAATCTGAGTGGATGGAGTGGGATTACACATGAAACAAACAAAATGATTTAGTAGTTCCTGAAATCGGGTGATGGGTAGGTATATGGAGTTTCCTTTTACTTTTGTCTCTACTTCTCTGTGTTAAATACTTTTTAGTAATGAAATTATTTTTAAAAAGTCGTATAATCTACATACTAGAAGTAACTATGAAATGAACAGGATTTATAGGGAAGAGGAACCTACTAGCTAGGTAAGAGTATGCAAAGCCAGACTGGCAAATGAGTTCAGTCCTTCATTACAAAATAGCTCCAAGGGAAAAGACCAAGTGAACACTTACTGAATAAAAGAAATCTGAGAGATTTATCATGGATTCACAACACATGGGGTATATCTGGATTTTGAGTCAAACAAATTGATAAACATTGTGGTATTTCAACTGACTAAAAATTTGATATTAAAGTGGTTTTTTTTAATGTTGAAGTATATTTACCTATTTTAGATATAAAACTAGTTATGTTTAAAAATAGAAGAATTCGTTTCTAGAGTTTTATTCACTGGAAGTATCTGTGGATGAAACTCTTGGCTGGGATTTTTTAAAAAATTATTTGGGGGGTAGGGGGGAGGGCTGGGTGGCTCAGTCATTAAAAGCCTCTGCCTTCGGCGGCTCAGGTCTTGATCCCCGGGTCTGGAATGGAGCCCTGTGTCAGGATCCCTACTCTGCAGGAAGCTTGCTTCTCCCTCTTCCACTCCCCCGGCTTATGTTCCCTCTCTGGCTCTCTGTCAAATAAAATCTTAAAACAATTAGGTGAAGAATGTAAGAAAAACTGTCCTTAATTGTGGAAGCTGGGTGACAAGAATCAAAATCCAGCCATACCATGGAAATTTATACAAAACACTAAAAACGCATGAATTCTAGAGAAGTAAAACAATATTCCAAAGAAAAATTAAGCCACAAAACTGGCTTGTTTTTGGAAAGAGTATCTCTACAGAACTGAGGTACCTGACTACTTCATAAGCATTTATTTTACATGAAAACCTCTTCAAAATATATTCTTGGTTATTTATGTAACTGGTATGCGTTTTCTCACTTATTTTATTCGAATGTATTTGTTGAAGTTAAGTAGTTTTACGTATGCCTTCCTGCCTCAAGTGGTTGGTGACGCTGGGGAGGTGATAGTTAATAATTGATCAGCCATGATACGCTTCCTGCCTGGTGAAGGAACAACTTGTACCGAAGACAGGGGGATCTGCCCTGCTTAGACCAATGAAAGAGGAAAGGAGAGAAAGATCCTCCTTAGCCTTGAAAGCCTGGTTTGGTATTTTGTACATTAGTCTAAGACCAATGGGAAATCATTTTAATTGTTTCAAAATGGAATGTGGTGTAATTTGTGTTTTTGCTTTTCAACAGAAGTCTAGCTGTTATCTGGAAAACAAATGGTGGGAACAGATGCGTGGAGAAGAGATGGGAAGCAATGAGCAAGTTTAGGAAAAACTGATGGTACCCCAAAGTAAAAACACTGGTAGAAATGAAGCAATTGTGCCAAGATTTGAGTGATGTGCAGTGGATAAAAATTTACCAAACTTGGGGAAGTCATTCATTAACTCAGAAATACTGTGCACTTACAAAATGCAGGCACTGTGCTAGGTCCACAGAACAGTAGGCTGAGAAATCAATAAAGAAATTAGGCTCCCTGCTCAGCCGGGAGCTTACTTCTCCCTCTGGCCCCTCCTCCCCACTCATGCTCTTGACAAATAAAATCTTAAAAAAAAGAAGAAGAAATACATGTATGATGACAAATTCTGAATGACCCAAAACTAGAAAATGGAGATTAATTTACACTGGGGCTCTAAGAAAGTGACAAACAGATCCTAAGCATGAGAAGGGGTAGGAATGGGAAACTTTTTGCCCCTAGTACCTAAGGTATAAAAGCAGATTTTAGGAGACCCCCCCCCTTTTTTGTTCCTTTGTGCACTATCCTACTTATTCCTCCCTGAATGCTTGGTCAAATTTTTTTTATTTTTTATTATTACTTTTTTTTTTTTTTAAAGATTTTATTTATTTGAGAGAGAGGCAGTGAGAGAGCATGAGCAAGGAGAAGGTCAGAGGGAGAAGCAGACTCCCCGTGGAGCTGGGAGCCTGATATGGGACTCGATCCCGATCCCGGGTCTCCGGGATCATGACCTGAGCCGAAGGCAGTCGTCCAACCAACTGAGCCACCCAGGCGTCCCTACTTTTTTTTTTAAGAGAGATTTTATTTATTTGACAGAGACACACACAGTGAGAGAGGCAACACAGGCAAGGGGAGTGGGAGAGGGAAAAGCAGGCTTCCTCCTGACCAGGGAGCCTGGTGCAGGGCCCCAGGATCCTGGGATCATGACCTGAGCTGAAGGCAGACGCTTAACAATGGAGCCACCCAGGCGCCCCTCTTTTTAAAATGCAGCCCTTTGCCAGGGTCTGTTTTTTGCTGGTTGCTTTGTATAAATATCTTACTTTGTGGTGAATCCTTTTATTTTTTTAAAAGATTTTATTTTTTAAAGTAATCTCTATACCCAATGTGGAGCTCGAACTTAACAACCCTGAAGATCAAGAGCCAGCCAGGCACTCCTGGCAAATACTTTTAATCTTCATATTCAGGTCTTATTAAATTCACAAAGGAGAATTTTAGATATTTCTGCTGCTTATGTCTGTTTTCCCTTGAGGAGCAAAGATGGGTCTGGGAAAAAAGCAATTCCTAGGGACAGTGCAGACCCCTAATTTATTATGGGTGGTTTTCCTGTTCCACTGGAAACCTCAAAAGTCTCTCCCAACCCAGCAATTTTTATAAAGTCCTATTTCAGTGGCTCTTAAACATTTCTGGCTGTCAAATACTTGAGAATATGATGTAGTTCTGAACCGACTACTTCAAGAAAGCATATCCCCTACACAGTTGTGCCAAAATTTTCAAGGGGCTCAGGCATCCCAAGTGTGACAACTCTGACCCTAATTTGTACAACAAGCCAAGTTCAATACATAAAGCTACCTCAGAGCTATTGAGAGAAAAGCTGTAGATGGATCATTAAATGTGTTAACATTCTAAATGTTTAGGGTGCCTGGGTGGCTCAGTAGGTTAAGCCTCTGCCTTCGGCTCAGGTCATGATCTCAGGGTCCTGGGATCGAATCCCACATGGGCTCTCTGCTCATCGGGGAGCCTGCTCCCCCACCCCCCGCCTCTCTGCCTACTCGTGATCTGTCAAATAAATAAAATCTTTAAAAAAAAAAAAAAACATTCTAAATGTTTATTATTACTACATTTTTATCCATTAAGAGATATATATGAAACAGGAAAACTATTTCCCATTACCTTTTAATTATTAGGGCTTTTAGTTTGTGTACTGTAGCTAAGTCTCAGGTAGTAATACACTTTCCCTCAATGTTCATTTCTCAAAAACTGTGTTAACTAAAAGCAAAAATAGTATGTGACGTTAGGTAAATTGTACCTATTATGCTTGTATTAAAATTAACATAAGGGACAAAATTTTACCATACGGTAGAACAAGCAGCTGTTGCTCTATATTATTGATTGCATTCTGCTGGTGACTCAGGAATCAAAACCCAAGTTACCACAGAGGAAAAAAAAAAAAAAAACGTATCAGGTGAAGTTTTCATAAAAAGAAACACTGCTATTTGACTTCCACTGCTTAAGATAAAATCTGTTTTCAAATGAGGGGAAAATTGCATCATTTCTATTTAATTGGTAGTGCTCTCCCCACAGTAAGAAATATGATTCAGCACAGCTAAGAAATTTAAGGCGGGAGTTGGGGAGAGGTGGTTAAAGAAAATACGATTGCTAAGATGACAGTCTCCCAACCACCTCCCCTATGAACTTTCCTGTAGCTCTTTCTCCTCAGTAAGCAGCCCCTGGCTGGGTGACCATTTAGATCCTAGAACCGGGCAAAGGCCTCAAGAGGCCTTGTGGGTTACACTCATGGTCTCCAGAGAGATGGTTAGAGTACATGCCCACAGCCTCTCAAGGGGCCTATAGCTTCCTCCTGGGGCTCTGTGGAGAGCTGACCCGTTGTCAGGTCCCATGCAGCTGCCATAGGAGCGAAGACTGCTATAGCATCTTGTGCTCAATTTTTGCTGCTCAGGGGACCATACCACACTGCCCTGGGAGAGTAGAGAACAGATCCAAGAGGAAAGAAACACGGCAATGCACATGAGAGTGTGCACCAGGAGAGAATACCATGCATTCAGACAACAGCTTAGAACAACAGACACTTTTAAGTGAACAAGAAGCAATGGACAAAACACTAAATTTTTTTTAACAAAAAAATATGAGAACTTTCAGCTACTCAATTACAGAATATAAAACTTTTAAAATTTGAATTTTTGAATTTATAAAGTTAGTAATAAACCGAAAGCACAGTGGCCTGAAAAACCAAGTGGAAGAAATATCTCAAAACAAAGAGAAAGAAATAAAGGGAAAAAGATACGAAATTTGGAGGACACGGATGTAACACGACATGTCAATAATAGGAATTCCAGAAGGAAAGAAAGACAAATGGAGACAGGAGAACAGATAAAGAATGAAAGGGAGATTTTCCTGGCTTAAGATAAATGTGATCGTGTGGTTCCCAACAGATATTTTTGAAAGACACAACCTAGGCATATGTTGCTAAAACTCCTAAATTTAAAGTATAGAAAAAAACGGCTTTGGAGAAAGAACTGAGTACAAAGGATAAAAATACGATAGTTAACCACACGTGCCTACTGAACACTTGAAAGTGGTAAGTACAAATTGAGATGTGCTCTAAGTATAAAATGCACACCAAACTGCAAAGATTAAACCAAGAATATAACATCTCAATGTTAAAATAGTAATATGTTGAAATATTATTTTGGATAATAATCAAAATACATTAAAATATACTAAATTAAAATATTAAAACACATCCCTACTCATTTTACTAAGGCCAGTATTACCCTGTTTTATGGACTGAAATGCGTGTCCAAAATTTAGATGAAGTCCTAACCCCAGCACCTCAGAATGTGAGATTTGGAGACAGTCTTTTTTTTACAAAATGAGGTCATTAGAGTGGGTCATATTCCATTATGACTGATGCCCCTCTAAGAAGGGAAAATTTGGAGACAGACAAGATGACGCAAACACAGAAGACAGCCATCTAACAAACCTAGGAGAGAGGTCTGGAATGTATCATTTCCTCATGGCCCTTAGAGGAACCAACCCTGCTGATGCCTTGATCTAGGACTTGTGGCCTCCATAACTCCAAGACAATAAATTTCTGTTACAACCCTGCAGTATTTTGTTATGGCAGTCCTAGTAAACTAAACAATCTGATACTAAAACCAGACAGACATCACAGGAAGAGGTAACTACATACTAATATCCCTTATGAGTACAGGTACAAAATTCCTCAACAAAATACTACAAACTGAATCCAACAACTTGTAAGAAAGGTTATACACCATGACCAAATGAATTCATCCCAGAAATGCTTAAGGGTATTTCAATCTAAGAAAATGTTCTTGAACTAGGTAGTAGTAGTTAATGATGGTCTTCACAATGTTGTGAATATACTAAAAACCTTTGATTTGTACCTTTTAAACTGGGTGAATTATATAGTATGTGAATTATATCTCAAATATAAAACAAAATAAATTTGTCATTCATTCTACTGGACAGCATATTCTATTGGACTGAACAAATTTTGTGTAAAACAGAACAAAAACCTATAGAGATGCCAATAATAGATCATCTCTGCAATGTAGATACTTACAAGAGGGCAAGGAATTTTTAGTATTCACACTAGGTCAGAATATTTGTAAAAGCAGCATACTGTCAGGAAAACCTAACGGGGGGGGGGGTGGGGGGGTGGGGGGTGGTGGTGCCTGGGTGGCTCAGTGGGTAAAAGCCTCTGCCTTCAACTCAGGTCATGATCCCAGGGTCTTGGGATTGAGCCCCGCATCGGGCTCTCTGCTCAGGAGGGAGTCTGCTTCCTCATCTCTCTCTGCCTGCCTCTCTGCCTACTTGTGATCTCTGTCAAATAAATAAAATCTTTTAAAAAAAAAAAAAAAAAGGAAAACCTAACAGGAATTCAAAATTTTTCATTCTAGTCTTTTCCCCCCTTAATAATCACCACTTTTTGTGCTATGTTTAAGAAATCTTTTTCTTAGGCCAAGGCCATATGGTTTGGTTTGGTTTGGTTTTGTTTTTAAATTTCAAAAGCTCTGCTCTTTTCATCTACATTTTTATGTTTTGATCGATAATCAACCTGGAATTGATTTTCCATTTCCAAGAGTGTTAGAATTAGTTTATCGAGTTTCACGGGCTAATTTTGCTCATGAACTCAGATGAAAAGATCCTAAAGAAATTATTAGCCAACAAAATCCAGCAATACACAAAGCAATAATCATGACCAAGCTGAGTTTGTTCCAGGAATGCAACTGCAGCTCATCATTTCAAAGTCAATCCCTGCAATCTGTCACACTGACATATTAATGAAGATTAAATGAGTTAACTAAGATTTTTTCATGTTTTATGAGAAATGCAAAGAAATATCCTACACAACAGAAGAAAATAAGAGGAAATTGATGAATTCCTCTATAAACTGGAAGTAGGGAAAACTTTCCTGACCAAGACCCAAAACCCAGAACATGGGAAAATACTGAAAAATGTCATTACATAAATACAAACAAAAACCCAAAAACAGAAACCTCCAAACCTCTTATGCATAGCTCAGAGGTTAAGCTAAACAAACATATCAATGATAAAATGGGAAAGATATTGCCAATTTTCCCCAAAGCATTAGTATCTTTAATAGAGTACTGAGAAAGTCCATCCACCCAAGAGGAAAATGGGTTACAAGTATATAGTCAACAGAAAAAGAAATGACCTTAAACATGAAGAGAGCCTCCACCTTACCCATTTAAGATAAATTAAAATTTAAAATGAAATAACATTTAAAATACCTACCATACTAGCAAGAAATACGTAAATTTAAAAACATCCCCTTGGCAAAATTGGCCCTTTCAAATACCATTTGTGGAAATATTAAATGGCCAAAAAAAAAGAAGCAAAGACACATACAAAGGATATTCATCTCAGCTCTATTTCTAATAGGAAAAGGCTAGAAACAACCCAATTGCCCACCACTGGAAGTCCAGTTGAATAAACTTTGTTGGACCCACTTAATGAAGGATTACACCTTAAACTAAGGAAGGCGTCAAAGATCACAGTGGTTGTGTCAAGTCAGGAACCAATCTGAAGGGCTCCTGCTGGCCACAAACTGGATAATTTCTGCACCAAAGAAAATAAAATAAAAGCCACAGTGAATTAAATTACATGTTAAAACTCACGACTTCAAAATGATACCAGAAAAAGTGTCTTTGGCACATGCTAGAGATCACTAATTATGTTGGATATTGATACACAACAGGAATGGATCAAAATTTAAACTATCATTTATAAAGTACAACTTAGAATAATCAAATGATTAACAAAGAAAGTTTCCTCTCTCTAGAAATATTCCCACTACTAAACAAGAAGGAATATTTAAAGTGTCACTAATTTGGAGATATTAACAAAACAATGGATTTAGGGAAAGACCATCAATAGCTGCTAACATCACAAAGGGGGAACACAAGTGCCTCAGGCAGGAGTAGGCAGGAGTGCACAGCACCTCCAATGAAGTATTCTCTCCAAAAAGAAAATCTCAGCAGAACCAGAACAGCCCTTACAGGTAATTATCATTTTACAGGAAAGGCAGAGAGGTCAGAGATTCAAACACCACCACTGAATGTAATCAGAAAAACCCAAAGCCTGAGGAAGGAACTCTATATGTGACACTCAACCCAATTCATTCAAGAATAGAGAACCTCTAGACTACACTAATAAGCTAGTTACTTGTCCACACTGAAAATGTGGCTAGTAAAAAGTGAAGATGTGCTGGGCGCCTGGGTGGCTCAGTTGGTTAAGCTACTGCCTTTGGCTCAGGTCATGGCCACTGGGCTCCCAGCTTTGTGGGGAGTCCACCTCTCCCTCTTAAGTTCTCCCCTCTCATGCTCTCTCTCTCAAATACGTAAACAAAATCTTTAAAAAAAAAAAAAAAAAGTGAGATGTGCTATATATATAAAGCACATACTGGATTTTGAAAGCTTAACTGGAAAAAATGTAATTCAAAAATTACATGAGAAAATATTCTGAACATTTACTATGTTAAGCTAAATTATTAGAATGGACATGTTTCTCTTTACTATTAAAAATGTGAAATTACGTAAGTGGCTTGCATTTCATTTCCGCTGGAAAACGCTGCTCTGATTAATAGAATTTAAAAGAGATGGCCACCAAATTAAGGTGTGACCTTGTTTGGATTACAGTTCAAGCCAGCTATTAAAAAAAAAAACTATTCAAGAAATATACAGTCAGGTGCATTTGAACACGCGGTATTTAATGATCTCTAGGAATTACTATTTCTTCAGCTGTGATAATGGTATTGTACTTGTATTTTTTTAAATCTATAGAATAGAAGCTAAAATATTTATGGATAAAATCCTCATATGTCTGGGATTTGCTGTCAAATAAGCCAGACTGGCCTTAAATGAGCTAGATTCTCCCTCTGATCTGCCTCTTGTTATCCACAATAACTCCCAATTCGGGGCGGTAAGATGGGAGCAGGGTCCCTGGCAGAGGAGGGCTGTCCCTGTCAGACAGATCTGAGTCCTATTCCCTCCCCGGGCAAGTGACTTCATTTCCCTCGGGCCTCCATTTTCTCATCTGTACAACACGGATAACAGCAATTACCACCGTCCCCCTCCCCCCACCTACAGACGGGTCATGAGCATGTGACTTAAAAATACGGTCAAACTACTAGCTCTGTGGACCCAGTTAAGGGTCAATTCATGTGCTTCAAAAAGTATGCGAGCCAGAGCTCAGATTCAAGAGACCCCCTTCCCATTTCTGCAGCGCTGCAGGCACTTATCCGGGATGGGCCCCCTATGTCTCCACACTCTCCTTCACAGTTTTGGCCATATCTGAGGACCTATTTAATCAATCCTTTCACTTAAATCAATTCACATTTTTACTTGAATATTTTGTGTTTACAGAAAGCCTTGTAGCAGTATTTTTAAAAGAAAACCAGTCACTCGCCTATTAAAAAAAGATTAAAAAAAAGCAAATACCAGAAAAATGTTAAAATAGAAAAATTAAAAATAGAAAGGAGACCGTAATACAGAACAAGCCTAATAAATTTACAAAATGCATACGGGCACAAGAGATGACTAAAGATGGGCTTACTTAAATATTAGTAATTAGTAACGAGCAATCTCTCCTTAAAATTCATTAAAAGTAGAAATTTACTCACTTATTTTAAAATGAAGACTCGTGTCTAGAAATTAACACTAAATACATCACTTTTCACTGACACATCCTAATGTATTTTTTACCTAACCGGAGAACCCGAGGTATTTTCATTCTTACTAGAAATTCAGAAACAAATAGTTAACCTTTAAAATCGTAACTCTAAGTAGTAGAACTACATTAAGATAGGTAATTTCGACAATATTTTGAACTGAAATGGTTATCTGAAGTGTTCAAAACTCTTCCAGCTCCACTAGGTTCCGGATACCTGAGGCGCGGCCTTAACCTCCGGCACCTCCGCGCTCCCCCCCGCCCCACCCAGCGGTTCCCTCCTTTAGCGCCCCGCCGCTCGCGGACCCCTCTCCCGCCACGCATGCGGCCTGCAGTGGCAGATAGGAGCCCGAAGTCCCCCCAATAGTAGAGAGAACTACAGAAGGAAACACGTTCGTTCGTCCTAGGGCCTCCGGGAAATAAACTACTGCGAAGAGCTTCCAGCGGGCAAGCGGGCCGGGACCCAAGGGGCGCCGGGCGGGGGCGAGGAGTGGGGGTGGAGGTCGTGCAGGAGCTGTGGAGGGGGGCTCTCCCGGGTCTGGGGATTTGTCTGGCAAGAACCTAAGAGCTCCTTAAAGGTACAAATCAACGGGGAGGGGCCTGTGG
This sequence comes from Mellivora capensis, assembly GCA_004024625.1. Classification (NCBI taxonomy): domain Eukaryota; kingdom Metazoa; phylum Chordata; class Mammalia; order Carnivora; family Mustelidae; genus Mellivora; species Mellivora capensis. The sequence goes on from PISX010014415.1 coordinate 11,027, forward strand.
CCTCCCAACCAGGTCTATAAAAGACCAGGGTCGGTCGAGTCCCCGAGACTCGCTCGGCGTCACCAGGCCGGCCAGCGCCACTTTCAGTGAACCACGCGGGAACGCTGAAGGTAGAGGGCGCAGCGCGAGCACCGGCAGACTCCAGAAGTTTCTCAGGCGCAGTCAAGAATCAGCAAAAAATATATTCAAGGATACAAAGAAAAGATTAAGCTCGCTCGGCAGAAGTGTGGTCACCAGGCAAGATAACAAGAGCGAGAGTTTCTACCCAAAATGCAGACACCATACCTCTAAAAGCAGGAGACAAAAACGCAGACTGGCGCTCAGGGACACACGACGCACGGAGAGGAAGAAAAGGCCGCTAAGACCGAAAGCGGAGGCTCAGCGAGCGGGAACGTGGGAGGGGGGAGGAGCCAGTTCCCAACCAGTCTGGTGCAACTCTACCACGTGAAAGTACTGCTTTCATTTTTAAAAGAAGCCCCCCTCCCACGGTCGCCAGGTGCCTCACGCTATTCCTGGCAGGGGTGCTCAAGCTCTGCGACCTCTGGGTTCCGCACCGGGCCTTTCCTCCGTTCCTCGCCGCGGGCCCGGCCTCCCCCCGGCCCTAAATCTCAGCCCAGCGGTCCAGTCCCCGAGTGTAAGGCCGTTGACCTCTGATCCCACCTCCCCCCACCCCAATTCTCAGCCCCGCCAGCCTAGCCCCAGTAAGCCGAGTCCCCAGTCTGTACCCGAGTAACCGGCTTTTGACCTCATATTCTACCTCTCCCGACCCCAATTCTCAACCTCGTCGTCCCCAGTCCCCATTCGGTTCCCATGTATGAGGCCCTTGATTTCAGACCTAGCCTCCCCCGACTCCATATCTCAGTCCCACTGTCCCCACACTGAAGGGCCCAGTTCTCGGTCGGTCCCAGTTGTGCGGCCCTCAGCCTCGGACCCGCCGCCCGTCCCGTCCCTCACCTCGGGATCCGAGTCTCCACGGTCCCGCTCTTCACATCCGGCACCTCGATCGTCCCTCTGAGCACCTAGAGGAGGGTGGAACGCGGGGAACTTGGCAGTTGTAGCTGAGGCAGTTGAGGCTTGTTTACCATCACCATGGAAACCCCTGGCAGCGCGCCCTGGGCGGGGCCTCCGAGGGATGGGATCTGGCGCGCGGCGGGCCCGAGTACACAACTCCCGCCCGACGGGCGCACGCGGCGTTTACCCCGCTGTTCTAGGTTTGTCCGGTCCCCGCTTGGCCCTGTACCCCAGCACCTAGGAGCAACAGCCCGGGAGCCCGCGCCCCCACCCCACTTCCGGCTGCCCGCGTAATCGCCAGCCGGTTTCCCCGCGGAACCCCACCTTCTTCTCCAGGAAGACACGGCGCAGGACGACTTCCACCACGGAGCCGGAAGGACGCAAAGAGCGCGGGGAGGGGGCGGGACCTCCGCGGCGGGCGTCCGGGGGCGGGGCCTTGAGGGCGCTATTGTGACGCGCATGGAGCGGAGCCAGGGATTGGTCGGCAGGGCGCGAGGCAGGCCGGGGGCTGTGGAAGCGGAAAGTGTTGGGACGGGAGCTGCACGACCTGCGGGAGCCTTGTGGGGCGGGGTGAGGAGGGGAGTGTCTGATAAGCAATATAATTGCGCTCGGAAACGTACTGACTAGGAGTCCTTCCCAAAACAGATCTCTAAACCTATCTGGATTGAAGACCATCGTGAGAAGAAAATGAGTTATTTCCTGCCGAGGAAGAAATAGGGAACCGAAAACAGATAAAGGCGGCTCCGATTGCAGGATTTAGGGAAGGATTAACGGGTTTACTGAGGTGGCTCACATGATTATCATTTGGGCTGAAAAGCTCCCAGTCCATGAAGGTGACCCAGAAGACCCAGGGAGAATGCAAAGTTTTCAGTTACAGAACACCTTAGGCTACAGGGTGGGTGGAAATGGCTACCCGGTGGAGATTTTCTTGACATGGGGTTAGTAATTATTACCATTTTAATTTTTGGAAACTTCATAAATAGGAAGAGATCAAGGCATTCATCACAGGTTAAGCAGAGCAAATTATTTTACAATCACTCGTTATATTAGGGGAATTCTTGGAATAGTGGCAGATTATGAGTGGATGACAATAGTAAAGAGCGGTTTGTCAGAAGAAGCTGACTCCAGGAAAGAAAAATGGGTAGAGTAAAAGCAAGAGCTGTCAGAGGAAGTGAAACTGTACAAGGAGAAAATTAAGACAAAATTACAGAAAATGGGTCCTACAAAAATCAGGTGGTCTTAAGAAACCCCGTAATGACTCCATCATAGCTCACACTGTATAAAGTCTGGTTCTGGAGAGAAAATGCAAGCAGCCGATCTGAGGCAAATATTAAAATTATATCAAAAAAATAGTGCTTCAGAATGAAGGGACCGTGAAGCCAGGTCCAAGAAGAAATCTTCATGTAGTCCGTTAAGAGAGACTCAGCCAAACGGGCTCTTAAATCCCTTCAAGTCTGACAGTTCTCCATTATTCATCAATGATGCAATCATCTTTAATGGCTTCCCTGAATGAAAGACTAGGACCTTGGCATGATTATGAGCCTCCCTCTGGTTTTAGGAGTCATCACAGTTGCCCACTCTGCTTTTTTCCAGAGATGGGAACCAGCATGGTCATATGTAGACCCTCTTTCACAGTGAGGGCTGGAATTGCTCATACTGGTACCACAGATCCAGGCCTTTCCCACAAATGTCCATCTCACCAACTGGAAAATGTTTGCCCACACCCGGCTACTTGGACCACCTCAGCTGTAGGGTCTTAGGGGCCTCCATTCTTTTCACCTCTGTGACCACAAAAGGTGTCTCACCTAAGCTCTGAAATCTAAAGAGATTGGTTTTTGTGGTTTTTTTTTAATTTTTTGGGAGTACCTACAGAGAGATGCACCTTTAATGTTTGTGGTTTAAAAACAATTGAATTCACCACAAGTGAAGATCGCCCCAAGATGTACCCTCTCACAGAGACTGACCTGCCTTTTTATTCCCTGTTATTTATGTAAATAGAGTATCACAAATTTAATTCCTTTCAATAAGTATTTTTAAGTTTCAGATACAGGCTCCTCTGTGGAAGCCACTCATTTGTATTGTGTGGAGTATGTATTGTCTGGAGTCTATTAAAATTATCCAGTCAATACCCCCTTGAAAGAACACTTTACCCATTAAGCCTTGCCCCCCCTGCCCCCGCACCTTCCCCAGGAGAGTCCTGATGGGTAGGCAGGATCCTTGAGGCTCAGAGAAGGCTTTTATTCAAAGCCATAGTACCTGTCAGCAATGAGGATTACAGTAGTTTACATGTACTGCACCTTCACTGTGGTTTGCACTGCTTCTGAATACTCAATTTCATTTAACATCATAGCGATCCAGCAGTAGATGTTACTACCATCACCATTTAGTGGAAAGGAACTGAAGTACAGAGTCACAGACACCTACAGATGGCACACTGAAGCACTCTGGTTCTGTGGTATGCACTCTTAAGTGCTGCACTCTTGAACCCAAAAGAGAGAGATCTTCTAGGCTGGCTCACGAGCCCCTTTTCTGGCTTCCTTTCCCATTGAGAGAAGGAAAGAATGAAGTAAAAAAGCAAATTGAATTGTCCAGCAGCAGCATAGAGCCTGTCCAAATGTAATGTTTCTCCCTGAGGTCAGGTGCTCTAGTAGGCAGAGATTGAGGGATGAGATAACCCAAGTGGAATGAAGGCTGGTTCAGCAGTCACAACCTCATCTGAAGAATTTTCCTGACCAATACAGAAAAATACACCTTTGTGAAGAGGTCAGTTGTATGGTAGTTAGAAATGTGGTCACTTTGTAGTATATGCAAATATTGAATTATGTCTACACCTGACATGAATACAATGTTATATGCCAATTTTATGTTAATAAAAAAAAGAAAAATGTACTTTGAAGCAGCACCAATTCTTCAAGAAGTAAGTCATCACCTCAGAAGGCTGGCCCCTTGGGTTATTTGCCGTCATTTCAGGGATTACCTTACAGTTATTTCAAACAGCACTTCATATTAAGAAGTGAAGAGGGGGGCGCCTGGGTGGCTCAGGGGGTTAAAGCCTCTGCCTTCGGCTCAGGTCATGATCCCAGGGTCCTGGGATCTCTGCTCAGCAGGGAGCCTGCTTCCCCCTCTCTCTCTGTCTGCCTCTCTGCCTACTTGTAATCTCTGTCTGTCAAATAAAATCTTAAAAAAAAAAAAAGAAGTGAAAGAGGAATTATGGCACCTCTTTGAGCTTAATAGTTACTTGCTTGAATTGGGTTTGTTTTTGTTTTTGTGGGGGTTTTTTTGGACTAGCAAAAGACTGCTTGGTGGACTGGGTGATACTGGGCAATCCCTTTGACCATCTCCTCATCAGGGTGAGCAAGAAAAAAGCCCTGGCTTGGACATTAGTGAACTAGGTGTCTCTGTTTTCATTCGGAGTTGTAAGCTTTTAGCTTGATTAGAAACTATGTACAGAAGATGCCTGTATTGGGACGCCTGGGTGGCTCAGTTGGTTAAGCGGCTGCCTTTGGCTCAGGTCATGATCCCAGCGTCCTGGGATCGAGTCCCACATGGGGCTCCTTGTTCCACAGGGAGCCTGCTTCTCCCTCTGCCTGCCACTCTGTCTGCCTGTACTCTCTCTCTCTCTCTCTGACAAATAAATAAAGTCTTTAAAAAAAAAAAAAAGAAGTTGCCTGTATACAAAACTATGTACAAAACTATGTACAGTTAGATGCCTTCATTTCTGTGGGGCTCAGGAGAGTCAGAAAACATCATTTGGACCACATGTGGTGCTTTTCAACTCTTTAAAAAGCAATTACTATAATACAGTTTTTGAATGATGAAATATTTCATCCCAGGAGAGTCAATGGGAAGTATTAAAGTTTGGGGACCAGAGAAGTAACAAAATGAATGATCATTTACATGTATTTTTTGAAAGAATATTGCTTGCTGTGATATAAGATTGTATGGGTAGATGTATCTTGATCCAGTTTTGAGGCCCTGGCTAGAAGATGGTCAGTTCTTCTTGAATGACCCTTTAAGTCTACAACACCAAACATCTCCCTTATCTAAATTATATACTCTGGACCACCATATACCCACTCTGATTATGCCAGGGTCAAGGATCAGGTATCCTGGGATAGCCCTGGGAACCTAGAGCCTGGGTGAAATTATTCCAATTAGCCAATCCTAAACCTGTTTGCCTCCTCTAACCCTTTCCTTCCCACAAAGACCAGAATAAAGGTGCTTGCCCACAGTTACCCCTCACTCTGCCTTTTGACCAAACCGGTGCTTCCCCTGCGTGGCATTGGGTGGCCTGATGTGTTCTCCTCTGAGAGCTGTTGAGTACAGAAAACTCAAACTATTTTCTTTCTCTTGATCAGTGCCTGACCTCACCACACCTCACCCAAGGTACTATGATGAAAACGATTCCTTCCCACTTCAACTTCTCTTTCAAAACCATGGTTGGGTGTGTGGGAGGGAGCTTGCACTGAGGTCCCTGTGTCAGCCCCACAACTCCCCTGAATACTAACCCGTTATTAGGGAGCAGCCTCTCCTGCCTCCAATTCTTCACAGCAGACTTTGTGCTCCCCAAAGGCCAATGAGAAAGGAGCCAGTGTTGCCAAGTGATTCCTGAGCCGCACTGCATGTGGGGAAGAGGTGATAGGACAGAAGTGTGAGCAGAGGCCGTGTAGATTCCAGTCCTCCCTCTGAGAGCTGAATATATGCTAAGCATTTTCATTATCTATGCTTTTCTCAGAAGTTCTTTTTTTTTTTCACTTGAGAATTATTAAGCTGCAGTGGTGTCCTGCTAACATGTACATTTTGACTACTTTATAAAACAAACAAACAAACCCAGATGTTATCCTGCAAAATTGGAACAACTTTGAGATTTTTATCTTCATAATAGGAGTTAATAATGTTGAATTTCAAGGTTTTTGACCTATAACAGAAAAAAAAATGGGGAACAGTTAAAGAAGATCAGTTGAGTAAAGTGGTTTGGTATGTGGGTGGCAATGAGAGAGAGAAAAAAAAAAACAGTGGATAAGACTCACTCTCTGTATAAGAAAGAAAAAACAAAAATTACCTGTATCACAGTAGCAAATCAAGAATCACTAAAATGTGCTAAATAAACTCTTGCTCTTATCAGGGCATACCAAGAGGGGGGCCACATGAAGTACTATAAAGAAACCAGGGTCAGTGGCTTCATGCTGTGGCAGCCTGGTTAAGCTGAAGGATATTGCCCAGAATTCCCTTCCCTGTGTGTTTACATTTGGGGAGGGGACTCCCAAGAGAGAGCCTTATGTGAGGTTTCAGGGAGCAGAATGGGCTGTTCCTTATCATCATTGGTGGGTGGCAGAAGCCAGCCTTATAGATGCTATATATACCTCCCCTATATTCTTCTTTAACTTCCCCAATTCCTGGGCCAGGTGTGTGTTTAGCTCAGGAAGGTCTTCTGCTAGATGGCCACACTACCATGGTAGAGGCAAGAACAGGGAGAGCTAAGGCGAATTTTAGCTTCATCTCTGACTTGAGTTCCAGCTGTTCTGGCTGTCCCCGGCTTTATATCCATCTTCCCTTCTATTTTTTTTAAAGATTTTATTTATTTGAATAAATAAGCAAAGAGCAGAGAGCCCAATGCGGGGCTCGATCTCAGGACCCCAAGATCTTGACCCAAGCCCAAGGCAGAGGCTTAACCCACTGAGCCACCCAGGCGCTCCTCTATCTTCCCTTTTAGATAGAGACTGCTTAACCAGCTCCCACAGTGGCATAACGCTCAAATCCCTGTAATAAATTATACATACACATTACCTGATGGTACTTTTCCTCTCTTTGAACCTTGATAAATACGGAAGGCCACTCAAAATTTTTAGTTGTGCTTATACAATAAATGCCTACTTAATGACATGGCTGAGTTCTCAGTGCCCTCCTGCTTCATATACTAAGAGAAATAAATCACCTGATCTGACAAGCAGTTAACTCTGCTGCTTTCCTGACATGCTTTCCCGGCATGCCCAGCACAGTGCCTGACATAGAGCTCAGTCTCATGACCCTGCGATCATGACCTGAGCCAAAATGGAGAGTTAGACACTTAACCAATTGAACCACCCAGGAGCTCCTAGCAGAAATCCTTTTTTTAAGACTGGTCTTGGGGTGCCTGGGTGGCTCAATGGGTTAAAGCTTCTGCCTTCGGCTCAGGTCATGACCCCAGGGTCCTAGGATCAAGCCGAGCCCTGTGTAGGGCTCTCTGCTCAACAGGAAGCCTGCTTCCTCCTCTCTCTCTGCCTGCCTCTCTGCCTACTTGTGATCTCTGTCTGTCAAATAAATAAATAAAATCTTTCAAAAAAAAAAAAAGAGTGGTTTTTGTGTACATTTTCCTAAAATGATGTATTTTGGTATTTACATAAAATGTGCAATATATATCAACATACATGAAGAATTTCTATAAGAACGTACCTAAAAGTGTTAACAAGGTTTCCTACATGCTCCCACTCTTCTGAATATTGGGATAACCACCTGTTGCAGTTATTCCTGCGCTTTGTCCTTTCTTCGTGGTTTCTCCTGTTAAAAAAACAAAATGCTACTGAGTAAATCAAGATTAAATTGGCTTTATTAAGTGATTCATGAATCAAGCAGTATCTCATCGAGCAAAGAGTTACTCCAAGGAGTTTTATAAAACAGAAGGCTGTTATAAAAAGGAGGGTTAGGCAAGGAAGTCATTGGCAAAGGAAAATTGAATGTTCATTGGAAGAAAATAAGAGTTCAGGGTGACAGTGGCTTTTCATTGGCTGAGCTGCAGCATTTTCCATTTACATTTCCCAAATTCAGTAGCCTTTGTTCCTTGGTCCCAGGAAGAACCTTTCCTGTGGATTGTTTCCTATGTCAGAGGGAAAATTCATGAACCAAAAAAAACCTCTCGAGGCCACCTTTCAGTTACCAAAAAAAGTAGTAGGGAGAACTCTCGGGTATTTTTTAATCAAAGTCTATATTTTTTTTTATTTTTTTTTAAGATTTTATTTATTTATTTGTCAGAGAGAGAGCCAGAGAGCGGGCACAGGCAGACAGAGTGGCAGGCAGAGGCAGAGGGAGAAGCAGGCTCCCCGCCGAGCAAGGAGCCTGATGTGGTACTCGATCCCAGGACGCTGGGATCATGACCTGAGCCGAAGGCAGCCGCTTAACCAACTGAGCCACCCAGGTGTCCCAAAGTCTATATTTTAATCAAGGTCACAAGCATTGGAAATCATCTCAAAATGCTGAGCAAGGATCACACTCCAAACTTAGGGGCTTCATTGTAATGACTTCACTTATAGGTCCTCTGGGTACCTTTCTGAAACAAGTTGTCTCTTTCTGCTTTTACAGGTCTTAACTGCCCAATATCAGTGTTAATTTCATCGACTACCCCCAGAATCTGAGGAACAATCCCTCGTCAGAGAGAAAGTTCTTATGCTTCCTCAATGACCACTTGATAAGAACTAGGAATAAAATATTAAAGACTATGAGTCATTTGCCTTGTTATTCTTAATGACTATGACTAGTCAACCAATATATATATATATATACATACAAACTTCCATATATATGCTCTTAGAAAAGAACAGTGAGGAGTGTCTGGGTGGCTTGGTCATTGAATGTCTGCCTTAGGCTTGGGTCATGAACCCAGGGTCCTGAGCTAGAGTGCCACATTGGGCTCCCTGTTCATTGGGGAAACTGTTTCTCCCTCTCCCACTCCTGCTGCTTATGTTCCCTTTCTCACTGTCTCTCTCTGTCAAGTAAATAAATATTTTTTTGAAAGATTTTATTTATTTATTTGGCAGAGAGGGACACAGCAAGAGAGGGAATACAAGCAGGGGGAGTGGGAGAGAGAGAAGCAGGCTTCCCCCCTGAGCAGGGAGCCTGATTCGGGGCTCGATCCCATGACTCTGGGATCATGACCTGAGCCAAAGGCAGACACTTAATGAGCCACCCAGGCACCCCAATAAATAAAATCTTTTAAAAAATAAAAAGAACAGTGATACAGAAAACTAAAATTACAGATGGGGCACCTGGGTGGCTCAGTTGTTAAGCATCTGACTTTGGCTCAGGTCATGATCCCAGGCTCCTGGGACTGAGGTACACATCAGGCTCCCTGCTCAGCGGGGATCCTGCTTCTCCCACTCCTACTGGCCCTGCTTGTGTTCCCTCTCTCGCTGTCTCTGTCAAATAAATAAATAAAATCTTAAAAAAAAAAAGAAAACTAAAATTACTGATATCAAAAAGATAATATGTTAGTTGTTACTGGAATGTATTTATTCTCTCTCTTCCTCTCTCTCTCTCTAAGTAATCTTTAGACCTAGCATGGGGTTAGAACTCACTACTCTGAGATTAAGGGTCCCATGCTCTACTGACTGAGCCAGCCAGGGGCCCTTGGAATGTATTTATTTTTGCGTTTGTTTTTTTTAAGATTTATTTATTTTATTTTAGAGAGAGAACAGAAGCAGGAGGAGCAGCAGAGGGAGAGGGAAAGAATTCTCAAGCAGACTCTATGCTGAGCATACAGTCTGATGAGGCGTCAATCCTAGGAGCTGAGATCAGGACCTGAGCTAAAATCAAGAGTTGGATGCTCAACTGACCGAACCACCCAGCTGCCCCTATTCTTGCACTTGTTAACAGACTAGATAATGGGGCGCCTGGGTGGCCTAGTGGGTTAAGCCTCTGCCTTCAGCTCAGGTCATGATCTCAGGGTCCTGGGCTTGAGCCCCGCATCAGGCTCCCTGCTCGGCTGGGAACCTGCTTCCCCCTCTCTCTGCCTACCTCTCTGTCTACTTGTGATCTCTCTGTCAAATTTTTAAAAAAAGATTTTAAAAAAACAGACTAGATAATGTCCTGGACATTGTTCCAACCCAAATTATAAAGATACCATGTAGATGTGACTCAGAGAAACACAGATCATTGCACAAAACGCCATCCTTTTCCTCACCTAACACACCAGTTCCACCTTTTCCCTGGTACCTTCCTCTAGATATTAACTTCCTTCCCCACCCCCTTAAAACTGGACACCTTAAGTAGTTTTAGGAGGTTTCAGACTGCAGGAAGGTGAAGAGATATGCTTCCACAAAGTATTTTATCTTCCTATTTAATAACAATAAGAATGTAAAAGTAATTTTGGAATTGCCTATGGAAAATTTCGATTCTATTTCTGCTGCTACTACTACTACTCACAAGCCTGGCAGGTATCTGCCCAGTGCTGTGAAACAAGAACTTGATGTAATCACTACTTCTCATAGTAACCTGAGAAATGGGATGGTTTTATCTTTACAGGTGAGGGACGTGTCTAAGATGTGAAAATGTGTTAAGGAAACCTAACTCAGAGTTAGGAAGTCATGAAGTCACACCCACCACTCCTCACAGCTTGCAAAATCCAGCGGGAGGAAAATTTCCTCTTAGCTCAGTAACCAGTGAAAGGCCACCACTGCTTTGCCTGCAGCCAATGAACTCCCATTTTCCTCCAATGGACTTTTGTTTAATAAACCCCCTCCCAACTTCCTTCTTTCCTCTATAAAATATGCTCCTCTCCATTGTTCTCTGTACTTGCCTATGGTTTGCCATAGTGTGCTTGTCCCACATTGCCATTCTTCTTCCATTCCCGAATAAACTTGATTTTACTGGCCAAATTGCTTACCTTTCTCTTTTAAAAGGTTGACAGTGGTTATCCTGAATTTATTTATTTACCTTTTTTAAAGATTTTATTTACTTTTATTACAGTGAAAGTGAGAGACAGAGACAGAGCATGAGCAGGGAGGAGGAGGCAGAGGGAGAGGGAGAAGCGGACTCTGTGCTAAGCAGGGAGCCCAATGCTGGACTCAATCCAAAACCCTGGGATTGTGACCTGAGCCAAAGGCAGAGGCTTGAGTGATTGAGCCACCCACGCACCCATGGTTATCCTGAATTTAAACCAGTCTAACAAAACCCAAGTCTATGTTCTTCTTAAACTCTCTAGTAAATCGTACCTGGACAGAGCCAGATCTCACTTTGAAGGGTTCTCTTATGCACAAATTACACTCACCATAGTTTAGTTGCATAACAGTTCCCCAAAACATGGTGCAAATTTTAGTTACAACACTGTATCAACTGTAATTGCATAAAATATAAACTTTGCTCTTAGTTCTTCAGGCCACAGATCACTATATAAATAAAGGATGTGTATCGTGGTAAGTGACAAGGCATGTAAACTCTCTGAAAGTCTGCCAGTGGTCACTTTGAGTCTGTTGCTTAGCTCACATATGGACAGAAAAGCATGTGATTGGGTCACTTCTTGTCTTCCAAAATAAACCTATGGGACATTTAAAAAAAAATGGATGATCAAAAGAGGGAATTGATCAACAAAGACAAAAGTGCAGCAAATAAATGAAAAGTGTTAATGCTGGGAGTGAAATTGGAACTGAGCTTAAGTGGAGTTATATCCAAAAGAGCTGACAGGGAATGTTGATCATTGCTGTTGTCCAAGAGACTCCAGATCTGCCGCCAGAGGAACTTGTCCAAGGAGAACTTAACATAGGGAAAGTGTTTATGATGAAAAGTTTAAAGATGTCCTAAAAGAAATGATGCTGGCAAAACAACTTTATGCTGGGGATTCTTGAAAATATTTCTTAACATTAAAAGTGTGAATGATAAAATGTTGGCAGGTGATCCAAATTTATAAAGGAGTATGACAATTGAGAGAAAAATGGAAAAGATGCTCTTTCTGTCATACGCTATACAGTGAAAGTAAGAGGCAAGCATTGTTCAGACTATTCTTGGTAAGGTTTTACAAATAAAACACTGTAATTCTCAATGTTTCTAATAAGTTACAGAGTACAAAAATAAATATTAGTTTTAATGTTGCTTTCATTTCCCAATACACTTAGAGTGTTTTTAATGTTTTGGCAAAAATTCTAAAGATCACAGAAATAATGTAATAATTTTTCCCCATAGACCCATAAGATCGCTTTGCACAGTTTCAGCTTGCATGGTCACTTTGACGGTTTCACGCTACTGTACAGAGTGAGGGACACACACACACATACACACACAGAGCAAAGAATCAGTCTGGCTTAAGAGGATCACTAGAATGGGTCCCAAGCATTCTGGGTTTCTGTGCAACAATTTGCTGTTTGGGTGACTTTGGAAAAGTCATTTAACTTCCTGGGCTGAATCTCCTCAACCCTGAAATAAGGGGTCTTAACAATGACTCTTCTGTCCTGGCCAGTCCGAGTCCTGCTAATTGAAAACCAACAAGTTAATATTGCTAAGGACCTTCCTATTATCTTCTAAGTGAGAGGGTAGTCTGAGTCAGTCTATAATGCAGTCATGAATGTTGAATCTACAAATAAATCTACTGAAATCTGTAAATGCAATGAAAAGCATTTTGGCATTTCCTGAAATGTGAACTATAAAGTCTTCATTTCCTATTAGGATGTTGGCTGACTTAGAGTCACAAAGTTGGTGTTCATTCGTCTTCATTATAACTGATAGAGGCCTCCATTTCTGTGGCTGAGCTCCTGTGAGCATGACTCTTCTGGTGCCGAATGTATTCAGGCAACTGTGCCCTTTAAATGTGGCTTTATGTTTATAAAATCTGAGAGGATGTCAACAACCTAACTTTTATATGGAAGTTCTTCTTAAGGATTAAGAAATGCAATAATCTACTCATTTTGTTTTATTTTTATTTTTTAAAGATTTTATTTTAAATAATCTCCACACCCAGCGTGGGGCTTGAATTTACAACCCAAGGGGGCACCTGGGTGGCTCAGTGGATTAAGCCTCTGCCTTGGGCTCAGGTCATAGTCTCAGGGTCCTGGGATGGAGCCCTACATTGGGCTCTCTGCTCAGCAGGGAGCCTGATCCTCCCCCACCACTGCCCACCTCTCTGCTTACTTGTGATCTGTCAAATAAATTAGTACAATCTTTAAAAAAAAAAAAAAAAAAGAATTTACAACCCTGAGAGATCGAGAGTCACATGTTCTACCTACTGAGTAAACCAGGCACCCCATAAAGTACATCTTTATTTTTTGTTTTCTTTTTTTGTTTGTGTGGGTTTGTCTTTTTTTTTTTTTTTTAAGTCAACTCTCTGCCCAATGTGGGGTTTGAACTCCTGACCTCAAGATCAAGAGTCACATGCTCTACTGACTTGAGCCAGCCAGGCGCCACCTCTACTCATTTTAAAGCAGTTCACTTTAAAAAAAAAATAGCTTTCATTTACTTATCTATTCAATACTACTTGAATCCGTCCTTCAGGCAGGAGACCATCCCAGCTGTTCTGGATACTCAGAGACTAAGCTAAACGTGGTGCCCGCCCTTGATTACTGGTGAGCAAAAAGACATTTAACCCTTGTTAAATAAAACTGGAGAATGTCATTTAAAAACACATTAACACCTATAGAAAAAGCATTTCTGGCCATCAGTAAAAATTTACTGAGAACTTATTTGAGCCCTGTGCTTAATGGTATGGAAGACAAAGAGAATTAAATTGTTAACATCTTTGCATTTAGAGAGCTTACCACCAAGCCAAAGGATTTTCGTTCTTTTCTGAAAAGGCAAAATGTGTTTCTTATCAGGCTTATTATACATTATGCCTTTTCAGAAAAGAATAAAAAGTCTCAGGAGCCACGTTAACTAAAAAGACTGAGAATAGAAAAACTGAGTCACATAGTAATAAAATACAACGATTACTATAAACACAACTCTAGGGGTGCCTGGGTGGCTCAGTCAGTTAAGGGCCCATTGAGCTCAGGTCATGATCTCAGGGTCATGAGATCGAGCCCCGTGTCTAGCTCCACGCTTGGGCACAGAGCCTGCTTAAGATTCTTTCCCTCACTCTCTACATCTCCCCCCCACCCCAGCTCCATTCACACTCTCTCTCTCAAAAAACAAACTTAAAAAACAAAAAAACTCTAATCTTTATCTAAGATATATATTGAGCACCTGACAGGAAACGTAAAGTATACTAAGAACTGTGAATAAAAGCAAATCACAGTTAAGCCCTAGAGGGAAAGTCAAGGGCAAACCTTGATGCCTCATTTAGCTCCTTCACCTTTCTTTCTGTACCTGAGATGTCAAATCTCTGTGCTTGCTCTTCACAAATGAGACTTTATAAAAATTGCTTTCAAAACCTATTCATTGGATCACAGTGATTTCAGTGTTAAACAATCCATTTTGGAATAAACTTTCACGGGGTGACAACTGGAGTTAGAGGAAGTCTCTTGGGCCTCCCTTTGAGAAATATTACACCCACAGAGTCAAAATAGATAGCTAACAATTAACCTGCCCTGCCCTCTGTATTCAAGTGAAACTCCCTAAAGGAAGCCAAAGCTTATTCTGGGTATTTCTAACTGGCAAGACTTAGGTAACAGGTTCTAGCCCTCCAGGCAGAGTGAAGAAAGCCAGTGACTTGGAGCAGAGACAGAGCCACAGGAGACAGCCCTTTCAAAGTGACAGTTGAAGACAGTAGCATTTCAGTTCCTCCTTTCTTAGCCTAAAGCTGCACTGTGTGATAAGGGGACCATTTACCCACACAGGGCTGTTGAGCGCTTGGAAATGTGGCTAGTGGGACAGAGGACCTGACTTTTTAATAATCTTTTATTATTTTTTTAAGACGTTATTTATTTGACAGACAGAGATCACAAGTAGGCAGAGAAGCAGACAGAGAGAGAAAAGGAAGCAGGATTCCTGCTGAGCAGAGAGCCAGATGGGAGGCTGGATCCCAGGACACAGGATCATGACCTGAGCTGAAGGCAGAGGCCTTAACCCACTGAGCCACCCAGGCACCCCTGGGTTTTATTTTTTAAAAGTAATCTCTACACCCAACCTGAGGCTCAAACTTATGACCCCAAGATCAAGAGTTACATGCTCTACTGACTGAGCCAGCCAGGTGCCCCTGACTTTTTAAAAAAATTAATTTGTTTACTTATGGGGGAGGTAGGGCAAGGAGCAGAGGGAGAGAGAATCCCAAGCTGACTCCGAACTCAGTGCAGTGCTCAGTGCAGAGCCCAATGTGTGGCTCAATCTCAAAACCTTTAATTTCATGACCCTGACTGAGATCATGATCTAGGCTGAAATTAAGAGTTGGAGACTTAACTGAATCAGCCATCACCCAGGCACCCCTGACTTTTCATTTCAAATATAAAATACACACCATAAAGTTGACCATCTTAACCATTTTCTAAAATCAGTAGTATTGGGGTGCCTGGGTGGCTCAGTTGGTTGGCATTTACCTTCGGCTCAGATCATGGTCCCAGGGTCCTGGGATGGAGGCCTGTGTCAGGCTCTCTGCTCAGCAGGAGCCTGCTTCTTCCTCTCCTTGCTGCTCCCCCTGCTTGTACTCTCTCTCAAATAAATAAAATCTTTTAAAAAGTCTTTAAAAGGGGCACCTGGGTGGCTCAGTGGGTTAAAGCCTCTGCCTTCGGCTCAGGTCATGATCCCGGGGTCCTGGGATCGAGCCCCGCATCGGGCTCTCTGCTCCGAGGGGAGCCTGCTCTCTCCTCTCTCTCTCTCTGCCTGCCTCTCGGCCTACTTGTGACCTCTGTCTGTCAAATAAATAAATAAAATCTTTAGGGAAAAAAAAAAAAAGAGAGAGAGAGAGCATAGCAGAGAGGGGGCAAAGTGAGGAAGAGAGAGGGAATCTGCTGAGCTCCAGATGTGGGACTCAATCTCAGGACTGATATCATGACCTGAGCCAAATATCAAGAGTTGGACGCTTAACTGACTGAGCCACCCAGGTGCCCCAGAATGTCCTTCTCTTTTAGGGCTGTCATTCATCTGTCAATGAATTGGGTTGCTTCCACCTTTTGACTGTTGTCAAAAATGCTGCTATGAACATTGGTGTACAAAAAGCTTTCAGATCTTACTTTCAATTATTTTGAGTATATCCAGAAATGTAATTGCTGGATTACATGGTAATTCTTTTTTAATTTTTTTAGTATTTGCCATACTGTTTTCCATACTGGCTGTACCATTTTGCATTCCTGTTGGCAAAACACAAGAATTCCAATTTCTTCACATGCTTGCCTTCATTTAAATTTAAATACTGATAATTCAGTTACTGGAAAACTTTTAACTATGTTTGGAACAACATGGATATGTGAATCTACTTTTTTAACTCTAAGTTTTACAAAATATAAATAATATTCCCAATAAAAATTTAACATCTGTATTCAGATGTGTTGTTCAGTAGAAAATACACACCAGGTTTCAAAGATTTAATCCAGTAAAAAATAATAAAAAGTGTCTCATTGATAATTTTACATACTGATTACATGTGAAATAATATTTTGAAATAAAAACATAAAATTAATTTAACTTATTTCTTCCTACTTTTGTAAATGTGGCTCCTAGAAAAATTTTAAATTAAGTATAGGGCTTACATTCTATTTCTATTGGATAGCACTACTGTAGAGGTAGCATCCACTCTAACATAGTGAAAATCACCAGATTCCAGAAGATAAACTCTTCCCGGGGTCCCAATTGTTTTTAAAAAAAAAAAATTTTTTTTTTTTAAAGATTTTATTTATTTATTTGACAGATAGAGATCACAAGTAGGCAGAGAGGCAGGCAGAGAGAGAAGAAGGGAAGCTGGCTCCCCGCTGAGCAGAGAGCCAGACTTGGGGCTTGATCCCAGCATCCTGGGATCGTGACCTGAGCCTAAGGAAGAGGCTTTAACCCACTGAGCCACCCAGGCGCCCTTAAAATTTTTTTTTAAGATTTTATTATTTGAGAGAGAGAGAGAGAGACGGAGAGCACAGAGGGACTGGGAGAGGGAAAAGCAGACTCCCCAATGAGCAGGGAGCCTGACACGGAGGGAGACCATCCCAAGAACTGGAAATCATGACTTGAGCTGAAGGCAGACACTTAACCACAACGCAGCCAACCAGGAAGCCCCCCCCTGCCCCCCTCACCCTCAGCAGTTGCTTTAATATTTTTATCTTCTTAATATCTTAATATATCTATCTTTCTTTTTCTGCAGGAGGATTCCCTGAATGAGAGCTCCTCCCCCCCTCTTTTTTTTAAAGATTTACTTATGAGAGAGAGAGAGAGGGGAGCAAGCGAGCACGAGGTGGGGAGGGGTAAAGGGATGGGGGAGAGGAACTTTCGCAGATTCCGTGCTGAGCAAGGGGCTCCATATCAGGAGCCTGAGATCCAGACATGAGCCAAAACCAAGAAAGAGTCTCTTGCTTAACCAACTGTGCTACCCAGGCACACCCTGTATGACACTTTCTATTCACTGTTACCACAAAAAGCCAGGCCGTTATACCCATTTCCCTAGTGAGTATCTGGTGTTCAGTTTTGGTATCCTATTTTCTGTTTTGTTGGTCTATCAGAACCTATGCCTTCCATTGCAGAGTCAGTAAACTCCTGTGCGTGGTGGGCGGTGGGCCGTGGTGCTGGCAGATGCATAACACCTCAGCAAGGAGTGCTCAGGGGATATGTTAATGTGTTTACAGAAGAAAAGAGGCAGTTTCTTCCTTTAATTTGACAATGCTGCCTTGACAAAACTTCTGTACGTTTTGTGGGGGTTTTTTTCTTTTTTTTTTTTTAAAGATTTTATTTATTCATTTGACACAGAGAGAGAGAGAGATCACAAGTAGGCAGAGAGGCAGGCAGAGAGAGGGGGGGGAAGCAGGCTCCCTGCCGAGCAGAGAGCCCGATGTGGGGCTCGATCCCAGGACCCTGAGATCATGACCTGAGCTGAAGGCAGAGGCTTTAACCCACTGAGCCACCCAGGCGCCCCCGTTTTGTGGTTTTTACCACTTACAGCTTATTTCCACTCTGAAAGCAGTCATAAATCCTGGACTGACTGACTTCCATGTGACAATAAAATAGTGGGGCAGTACCTGGACAAGGTGTGGTCACTTTCAGTGACTGGGGGCTACATGACAGAGGGGTGTGTGGGGAGCCAAGAAGAAACCCTGTCATGCTGGGGTGTGAAGAACCAAAAGCTAGATTTGAGACAGAAGAGCTGCGGTTATGAATGTATTTGCCTCTCATACCAGAGTCACTCAGGATAGAATAGCCATCACTACCACTCCAGTGCAAAAAAAAAACAACCCAAAAGTCTTCCA
Organism: Mellivora capensis; assembly: GCA_004024625.1. Lineage (NCBI taxonomy): Eukaryota > Metazoa > Chordata > Mammalia > Carnivora > Mustelidae > Mellivora > Mellivora capensis. Next base: position 29,086 of record PISX010014415.1, read on the forward strand.
TGGAGGATAATTGTTCATAATTTTTTTAAAAAGATTTATTTATTTATGTAAGAGAGAGAACATGGGCACAGGGGTAGAACAGAGAGGGAGGGAGAGAGAGAATCCTCAAGCCAACTCCGGGCTTGCTCCCAGGACCCTGAAATCATGACCTGAGCTGAAACCAAGAGTTGGGACGCTCAACCAGATACTTAACTGCATGAGCCACCCAGATGCCCCAATTCATAATTTTTTTTTGAATAAAGTTTTTATTTTGGGATCATTTTAAATATACAGAAAAGTTGCAAAGAAAGTACAGGGAATACCTGCATACCTTTTACTGTTTTTCCCTATATTCAATGTGTGATATAAACATGGCATATTTGTCAAAACTAAGAAATTCACATTGGGAGTGCCTGGGTGGCTCAGTCAATTAAGTGTCTGCCTTGGGCTCAGATCATGATCCCAGGGTCCTGGGAGAAAGTCTTGCTTTGGCTGTTTAGTGGGGAGTCTACTTCTCTCTCTCCCTTTACCCCACCCCCGTGCTCATATGCTCTCTCTTTCTCAAATAAATAAAATGTAAAAAAAAAAAAAAAGGAAAGACATTCATATTGGTAGAATACTCTTAAACTATAGACTTTAATTTGATTTTACCATTAATGTCCTTTTACTTTTCTGGAACCCAACACACAAGCCAAATTGCATTTATTTATTTATTTCTTAAAAAGATTTTATTTATTTGACAGAGAGAGATCACAAGTAGGCAGAGAGAGAGAGGAGGAAGCAGGCTCACTGCCAAGCAGAGAGCCCCACGTGGGACTCGATCCCAGGACCCTGAGATCATGACCTGAGCCCAAGGCAGAGGATTAACCCACTGAGCCACCCAGGTGCCCCCAAATTGCATTTATAATGCAAGCTTTTTATATACCAAGATCTTGCCCCATTTTACCATTCACATTATTGTTTTTATTTCTTGGTACAGACTGTAAGGTTTTATTTTTGTGTGTATGCTGACTTATAATTCTGAAATACGTGTTTATTCACACTGGTGGTGCCCACCAAAGACTACGAGACATATAGTTGTGGTCAAACAATGAAGGGTTATTAGCTGCTGTAGTGAGGGAAGACCTCACCCCACGGGGAGTCTCAAGATGGGGGTGTTAAAGAGGATTCATTATAGTATATGGGCTTCTGTTAAGTGATTTGGGGGAGGGCCAAGGAAACAGGTTTTGTTCTGGTGCAGTCAGAAAGCAGGGGCAATTCAGGGACTAGCTTAATTTTTTTTTAAAGATTTTATTTATTTATTTGACAGACAGAGATCACAAGTAGGCAGAGAGGCAGGCAGAGAGAGAAAGAGAGGAGGAAGCAGGCTCCATCCCAGGACCCTGGGATCATGACCTGAGCTGAAGGGAGAGGCTTTAACCCACTGAGCCACCCAGGCGCCCCAACTAGCTTAATTTTTATCAGAAAGCAGGAGGAATGGAGCAGGGCTAGAGTTGTCATTAAAGCAGTAGTCACTCACGTTAGCTGGGGATGGGATGTTTGGTCATCTCTGTGCTTGCAGTGTCAGTTTTTATCTGTTCAGGCATAATTAAAGTGGTCTTATTTTCTTCTACTCTGTCAGAGAGAGAACTCATTCTAACGTTAATATTCCACGACATTGCTTACGTTCATCAGGGCATCCAGGCCAGCTCCCAACTCTCATAACTGCTTTTCTTAGCGCAGCACCTGATCATAATTAAGACAGAAAAGCAACAAAAGACTGCTTAGCAGCTTTTACTACAGAAATGGCAACTCTGTGGTTAAGCGGCTGCCTTCGGCTCAGGTCATGATCCCAGCGTCCTGGGATCGAGTCCCACATCGGGCTCCTTGCTCGGCAGGGAGCCTGCTTCTCCCTCTCCCTCTGCTTGCTCGCTCTCTCTCCCTCTCTCAAAAAAAAAAAAAAAAAAAAAGGCAACTCTGGTCCGCGATACTGCTAATTCCAGCTGTGTACATGTGCTTAACGAGCAACTCCCCATCAAGGGCTGACAAGTTCAGTCCGTCTCGTTCAGAGAAAAAACACGGGTGGCCTGGATGTAGTAGGAACTCAAATGACATCGCACTGGAGCGTTTCTCCAGCAACGAACATCCCCCCCCTCCCCACCCCTGCATTCTTGTCTCTGAGAACCAGGCCAGAGGGTCAAAGCCCTGCCCTCTGGGGGAACCGGGTGCCAGGAGAAGCGACCCGATAACTATCGTGCGGAGTAGCGACCCAAGAGCCGGGAGCACGGCCCGCGCCCGCTCCTCAAACTCCGCCCTTGGAGCCGCCTTTATGTCTCCGCTCTTCTCGGTTCCTTCTTTCTCCCTCGGCAGGAGATGGCTCCCATTTTCTCCTCTCACGGTGGTCTTCGACCCAGGCGTCTTTGGGGCTCACTGGTTGGGGTGCTTTTCAGTCTGCACTTCCCGGGGCTCAGGAGCGCTCTGCCGGCCGCTGCCCTCCGGCCCCCCTCCGCGGGCCCCGGCTCCCGCACACGCTGGGCGGGCCAATCTCTGCTCCGGGCCGGGCGCGTCACAATGGCGCCTCGCGGCCTAGCCACCCGAGCCAGCCCCTGCGGGCCCGCCCCGCCGCGCTCCACTTCCAGCCCCATCTTCCCGGAGAGGTGGGGTTCTGCGGGGAAACAGGCCGGCGGGGGCGCGGGCTCCGGGGCTGTGGCTCCTGGGTGCTGGGTACTGGGCCGAGCGGGGACCCGGCACGCCCAACACCGCGTGCGCCCGTCGGCCTAGAGTTGTGCACTTGGGCCTGCGGTGCGCTAGACCCCGCCCGGCGGAGGCCCCGCCCAGGGCGCGCTGCCACGGGTTTCCATGGTGATGGCAAACTAGCCTTAACTGCCTCTGCTACAACTGCCAAGTTCCCCGCGTTCCACCCTCCTCTAGGTGCTCAGAGGGACGATCGAGGTGCCGGATGTGAAGAGCGGGAGCGTGGAGACTCGGATCCCGAGGTGAGGGACGCGACGGGCGGCGGGTCCGAGGCTGAGGGCCGCACAACTGGGACCGACCGAGAACCGGGCCCTTGAGTGTGGGGACAGTGGGACTGAGATTTGGAGTGTTGTGTGTGTGGAGGGGATGTGTGTGTGGGGGAGGATTCATTGTAGAGGGAGCCAAGATTCTTGGCTCCAGTGGGGGAATCGCTAGTCCATCTGGGGAGATGGAGATAAGGGGATCTAGAAGGACTGAGTTTGAGGAATCCCTTTCTTAGGCCAGGGATGGCGGGGGAGTCCTAGACCCGCAGGTCTGAGACGTCTGCGCCAGCCTGCAGGAACACCTTTAAGGGTAGTGAGACGTGGAGGGGTGGGGGTGGGGGGGAGGCTTTTAATTAAAGTCAGTACATTCACATATTTCAAGAGTCAACAAACTTGCACAAGGCTTTATTACTCAAAAACTTTCTTCTCTCTATAGCCCCATTTCCTGCCTCCCTGAGGAAATAATTTCAAACCTTTAAACTTGTCTTCTCCAGAAATTTTACTTCTTCCTCTTTTATCTGCATCTCTTCTCTGTGCTCTTCTTTTATTTGCTTCACTAAATTTGAACACTTCAGTCTGAAATATTTCTTCATTGATTTCCTTTGTCTCTTGGTCACACTTTGCTGCTGCCTGTGTGTAGTCATGTGTTTGTTTTTCTTTACCTTTTCCTAGTCATATCTTTGACTACTTTATGCACTGGTTCCTTTTTGACAACTCATCTTGGAATGAGCCTAAATTCAGAGGGGTGGGAATGGGTCCAGAGCTTTGTCTCAGGCTCTCATATACTTTCTGTATGATCAAGATTTTCATGTGTAGTGGTTTTTTCACTTTAAAAATAAGAAGTATGACAAATAAGGGATTTATGTCCCTTATATGTCATCACATATACATGTGACACATATATCACATATATATGTAACATGTATATATGTCCCTTATCTTGAAGGTGATAAGAATACTACTTAACCTAAAATCTGAGTATGTACCACTAATCTTAATAGAACTCTACCCTGATTTATAACCTTTGGTATAATATCAATCATTAACCGCCCCCCATGACTGTTTTGAATTTTATACTTAAATTCATTAGAATTTAACTAAAATTGTTTTTATTTCTTCCTCCCCAAAATGTATTGAATAGTTTTGATGTAGGAAAGATGTTAGGGTTCAAAGCCGAGAGCCAAGAAAGAATTCTTGAGATGTCTTTGGTGCAAAAAGATGATTTTTTTAAAGCAGGGGGACAGGACCCATGGGCAGAAAGAGCTACCATGGATGGGGTCATGAGGAGTCGCCCATTGTGTACTTTTAAGTTGGAAGGGGGTTAGAAATAGCGTAAGTCTCTAAGGAATTTTGGAAGCAAGGTTTCCAGGACCTTGAGGGGGCTAGCTATTGTTAGGAAAAAGTCATTTATTACCATCTAATAAAACCTTAGTCATGAGACTCTTCATATGTATATTGGTGGGCCATATGCTTGGGGGATGATTACCAACACATATATTGGGGGATTGAGGGGGTTAGAGATAAGGGAAGTTTCTGAAGGAATTTTTATGTGTTAAAGTAGACTTACAGGATCTTGGGAGGAAGGGGTGTCAGGCCAGGATTGACTTTTGACCTTAGCAAAATATTAACATCAAGGCAATTGAGTCCCTAGAGGAATGTCACTCTGTCTGTTTCAAGGACTTGTCAAGGGTCTGTAGGTAGTAAGGAAATTTAATAATTTTTCTTCTGCCTTTGTTTACCACATCAGTTTTGCATGTCTTTGTATTCTATATATTAATTGTTTTTTTTTTTTTTAAAGATTTTATTTATTTATTTGTCAGAGAGAGAGCGAGAGAGAGTGAGCACAGGCAGACAGAGTGGCAGGCAAAGGCAGAGGGAGAAGCAGGCTCCCTGCCGAGCAAGGAGCCTGATGTGGGACTCGATCCCAGGACGCTGGGATCATGACCTGAGCCGAAGGCAGCTGCCCAACCAACTGAGCCACTCAGGTGTCCCTATATATTAATTGTTTTCATACTGTTTTCCTCAGTGCCTTTCTTTTGTTAATTAGCCCTGTCTGTTGTCTTCACAGGATTATTCTAAGACCAAGTATATAGCTGTAATATTTTTTTGCTGCTTTATAATATTCCATTTAATAAGCAGGCAACAGCTTATTTCTCCACTAAAGGACATATAGGTTGTTTCCAGTTTGGGATATTATAAACAGTGGTATTTTGAACCAGCACATGTCTTCTGGGGGCACCCGTGATATGGGAAACAAAGGCAGTAGGAAATGTAGATAAAATTAAATGTCCATATAACCTGCAGCCCATTGACAAATACTTAGGCAAGCAGAATATAATCATCCTCCCAGAAGCTCCTGTCTCCTGTCTTAATGTTAATGATTTGCTAAACGGAAATAAAATCTCTGTTTGACAATAGCGAGATCTCTGATATCCTGTGTCTTCTTTAGCTTATGAAGATCCTTTTGAAACTTCTCTTATCTCATGAATTCTTTCTTGGTTGTCAACTCCCAACCTCACCCCACCAAACCTCACCTATATTCCAAAACTATGTCACATGTGCCAGACTTACTTTAGACTGTCCCTACTGAGGAATTCCTGGGTTCTAGGATTTGCCCACATTTAACTTCCTCACTTAAAGATACTTTGTAAAACAGTTGTACTGTTTTTAAAATACCTTTTGTCATTTTTATAGTTTTTGGCCCAAAGGCCTCCTGAAGTATGTGCTCTGAGTGTCATTTTGATTCCATTCAATTATAGACTCTTTGTAATATCAGGTAGTGCTTGTAGGTGGGGTGGGTGTATCTGTACAAGCTTTGGAATCAAGAGTCTTGGGATTAAATCTCAGCTCTGAAACCTATTTGATATTAAGGCCGTTTATATTTCACTTTACCTTCCTCATTTATAAAATGGGGAAAATAATGTTTATTATGTATTCTTGTTACATATATTAAATGAAAAATTATTCGGTTTTTACTTTTTTTTCAGCCACAAAAGATTGCACCCAAACTAGTTTGATGCTCTCCTGTCCAGTGTCCCTTCACTGATGCTTGGTCCTGAAGGCATTGGAGGCCCAGCTCACCTTGGTGCTGTCTGCTGAATTTGTGCAGAATTTCCAACATTGAAGATGGGGTATCAAGTGTTCATTTCCTTTTTTGTTTAACTCTAAACAGAAGATATATCAAATGGCCTTTTAAAAAAAAGAGGGAGAGAGAGAAACTGTGGAACACAGATACATTAAATTATTCAAGTCCCACAGAATAGAAGCAGCTCAGGATTGAAGGGCAGTGGCATATATAGTATTAGTCAAATAGCTCAAGCTGATATAGCTTGTTTTATAGGAAAACTCCACTGGCTACAATCTAATCTTATACAGGGAACCCAGGAAAAATGTGCAGCTTGTTATTACAGAAGTGGAAGCTGTGTAACCGATTTGTACCATGAAATTGTGAAATCAGTATTTTTAAAAAATTTCCTTTTCAGTATTTTGTAATGCCTCAAAATGTCTCTTGCATTTTGAGCTTGTTTTAGTTTATATTGTAGTAGTGTGCCTCAGCAATTAAATGTGCATATTGAAATGATTTCAGTTATGTGAAATAAAAAAATAAAAATAAAATATCTAAAAATACCATGTTGCTGTAAACACAGTTGAAAAATTCAATTAAAGGTATTAGATTAATCATTTTTAAAAATTTTGATTTCTTGGGGCACCGGGGTGGCTCAGTGGGTTAAAGCCTCTGCCTTTGTCTCAGGTCATGATCCTAGGATCCTGGGATCGAGTCCTGCATCGGGCTCTCTGCTTTAGCGGGGAGCCTGCTTCCCTCGCAACCCCCGCCTGCCTCTCTGCCTGCTTGTGCTCTCTGTCTGTCAAATAAATAAATAAAATCTTTAAAAAAATTTTTTTAAAATGTCTTATCCTAATCTTTTTTTTTTAAGATTTTATTTATTTTAGAGAGAGAGAGCACATGTGAACAGGGGGAGGAGCAGAGGCAGAGGGAAAGGGAGAGAATCTTCATGCTGAGTGCAGAGCCTGATGCAGGGCTCCATCCCATGACCCTGACATCATAACCCAGATGGAAACCAAGAGCCCAATGCTCAGCCAACTGAGCCACTCAGGAGCCCCTTTTTATCCTAATCTTTTTGGTTTTTCTTTTTTAAGTCTTATTTTTATTTAAGTAATCTCTACACCCAATGTGGGGCTCAAACCCACAACCCCAAAATCAAGAATTACATTTTTTTTTTAAAGAATCACATGTTTTTATGACTGAGCTAGCCAGGTGCTCCTCTAATCTGTTTTTCTTTATTTATAATCCTTAAGGTAAGTTAAGATTTTATGACATTCACTTTGTAAATTGAAACACGTTACTGTAGGTTTTTGGTCTTTGTGATTATATGAAATTATGAAGCCTCAATTTAAAGCTTTCTTTTTAATGTTATTTTATTTTATTTTATCTTATGTATTATAAAGAATTTATTTATGAGAGAGAGATTGAGCACGAGCTGGGGGGGGAGGCAGAGGGAGAGGAAGAAGCAGGCTTCCCACCAAGCAGGGAACCCCAAGCGGGGCTCTATCCCAGGACCCCCCAGCGTCATGACCTGAGCTAGAGGCAAACACTTAACCCACTAAGCCATGCAGGTGCCCGCTGTTAGTTCATTTTAAGTGTGTTTTCCTAAAGTGAAACATTTAACTAAAATTGCTATTACCAAGTTAAAATAAATTATTTTTCACAGAAAGATTCACAGGACTCAGCATATAGTTATCCTTGTGGCTAAGATTTATTACATTATAAGGACCCAAAGCAGACTCACCAGAGGGAAAAAGGCTCATGGGGTGATATCTAAAAGAAACCAGACCTGAGCTTCCCAGACTCCCCTTACTAGAGTCACACAGGATGCACTGAATTACCCCAGCAATAAGGCGCAACAACTTTTGTGAAGCGCTGTCTACAGGGAGCCTCCACCGGAGGCTAGGAATTCACCTTCTTCCTCAGGAGTCAGTCATGGAGGCACACATTGCTGGCCTTACCGTGCCAGTCGCTGAAATTCCAGATGCTTCGAAGGAAAGCGGGTGTCCGGCATACATTTTGTTTGTCAGTTTAAGTGCCGTGGGCCACTCTTACCATTTAGGGAAAGTTTTATATGAGTGTAGGCAACTGTTTACCAGGCCAGTTCTTAGGTGCCAGCCAGGGACCAGCCTTGCAAGCAGGCCTTGATAAGGTTAGCAGGTTCAGGCCTGCTGGGTTAAATTCTTTTTGGCATGAAATAGAAATGGTATAAACAAACCAATTAAACAACTGAAATTATCAGAATGGATTAAAAAAAGACTCACTGTGTATAAAAAAGTCTAGGTAGTTGTTTTTTTTTTTAAGATTTTCATTTGGTTACCAGATTTAATTTGATGGAGTTCTCTTCATGTTAAATCATTAGTAAAATCTTGCATCGGGCTATCAAAAATCTTTAGTTCTGTTACAAGAGTGTATTATCTCCCTGCTCCTGTTCTAAAACCATGTTCAGAGTCTTATGGTGTATTTTCTATATTCCAGTCACAAGAACCCTCTTTGGTTATTAATAAAATCCGGGGAGGTGCTCCTGTGAGAGGTCTGCCTCCCACCATGATTGTGATCTGTGGCCGTATACTACTTTTTTCTTAAGGCTGCTGTACAAATTGCCACAAATGTGGTAGCTTTAAACAGAAATTCTCTCACAGGTCTAGAGGCCAGAAGGTGTTGGTAAAATTGGCTCTATCTGGCGTTACTGAGAGGGGCTCCATTCCAGTCCCCTCTCCTAGCTTTTCATGGCTTCCAGCAGTCCTTGGTGTTCCTCGGTTGGTGGCTGCCCTACCATTTCTGCTACCATCTTCACATGGCTTTTTCTTCTATGTTATCTCGGTACAGCTCCTTTTCTGTGTCTTATAAGGACACCTGTCATTGGATTTAGCGCCCATCCTAATCCAGGATGATCTCATCTTGAGATTCTTTAATTATACCTGCAAAGAACCTTGTTCCAAATAAGGTCACCTTCACAGGTTCCAGGGATTAGGACTTGGACATAATCCTTTTGGGAGGCCGCAATTAAATTCACTACAGTACTAGTTTGTTTACTAAATGTAACAACTTGCCGGAGCCCCTGTTTTGGTCAGGAATGGTGCCAGGCCCTGGAAATATAAAGATGACTAAGAGTGATATCTTTTTTAACATCACAGAGCCTAATTCCAAAGAAAAGATATAAAACCCCTCACACACATAATGAAATCTAAGTATAATGAAGAGATGAATGCAAATCTTGTGGAAATACGAATTGGGATACTCACAAAGGAATTCCTTAAAAAGAATGTTTGCCTAAAACTGCCCTGTCTGATACGAAGCCACATGTGGCCGTTGAGCACTTGAAATGTGGCTGTTGTGACTAAAGAATTGAATTTTTCCCGATGCCTGGGAGGCTCAGTCGTTAAGTATCTGCCTTCGTCTCAGATCACGATCCCGAGGTCCTGGTTCAGGGCCTCTTCCGGCTCCCTGCTGGTCCGGAGGCCGGCTTCTCCCTTTCCTACTTCCCCTGCTCAGTGTCTCTCTCTCTGTCAAATAAATAAATAAAATCTTAAAAAAAAAACCCAAACAGGGACGCCTGGGTGGCTCAGTTGGTTAAGCGGCTGCCTTCGGCTCAGGTCATGATCCCGGTGTCCTGGGATCAAGTCCCACATCGGGCTCCTTGCTCGGCGGGGAGCCTGCTTCTCCCTCTCTCTGCCTGCCACTCTGTCTGCCTGTGCTCACTCTCTCTGACAAATAAATAAAATAAAATCTTTAAAAAACAAAAAACAAAAAACAAAACAACCTGAATTTTTCCTTTTAATTTTTTAAAGATTTATTTATTTATTTATTTATTTATTTTGAAGGAGAGAGTGAGCATGCTCAGGGGGAAGGGCAGAGGGAGAGAATCTTTCAAGCAGACTCTGCCGAGCATGGAGCCCAAGGATATGGGGCTCGATCCCACGACCCATGAGATCATGACCTGAGCGGAAACCAAGAGTAGAGGGCTTAACCAACTGAGCCACCTAGGTATCCCTCCTTTTAATTTTAATGTAAGTTTGTATTAAGTACAGATATTGGGGGAAAAAATACAGATATTTAATTTAGTTACTGGTATTACTGGAAAACTTTTAAGTGTGCCTGGAATGATTTGGTATATAAATATTTTTCCAGTAGTAAATTTTAGGGGCTTCTGTGTGGCTCAGTTGGATGGGCATCTGCCTTCAGCTCAGGTTGTGACCCCAGGGTCCTGGGATTGAATCCCGCATCAGTCTCCATGCTCAGCAGGGAGCCTGCTCCTCCCTCACAGTCTGCCTGCTTGTGCTCTCATTCTGTCAAATAAATAAAATCTTTTTTAAAAATAGTAAATTTTATGAAATCTAAATATAGATAAAATATTTCTTTTTTTTTTTTAAATTTTATTTGACAGAGAGAGAGGCAGGGAGAGATGGAATACAAGCTGGTAGTGGGAGAGAGAGAAGCAGGCTTCCCGCTGAGGAGGCAGCCCGATGCGTGGTTCGATCCCAGGACCCTGGGATCATGACCTGAGCCAAAGGCAGAGGCTCAACAACTGAGCCACCCAGGCACCCCAGATAAAATATTTCTGATGAAAATTTAGCAATTGCATTGAGATGCTCTTAAGTGTGAAATACACAGCAGATATTGAAGACTTAGTACAAAAAAAAAGCTTCATTGTATTGTCTCCATTTCCTAATCTGGAAATTGATTGACAACACCTTCACTGTGCTGATCATATTAGAAATCTATTCAGAAGAGCACTGTCAATTTCAAATTTTACATCGTTTTATTATTGGAGAGTTTACAATGCCTACTAATTAGTGGTAGGGTGAAAGAGGAGTGGAGAATTAGAAAAGTATTCCTGCATCTCAAGTAAAAACTGTACTGGTTCTCAGAGAAGAAGGATGGTAGCGTGCTAAGAATAAGGGACTGGTAAAATCCAAAGTGATGAAAGTGTGTGAAATAAATATCAGAGGCATAAAACTCTTTGTAATAAAAAATGTAAAGTACCTTGATAATTTTTGTATTAATTACATGTGGAAATAGTATTTTGAATATTAAAAAAAAGTTATTGAAGTTAATTTCACCTGTTTCTTGTTTTAAATAAATTTAAAATTACATATATGATTCTCATTATATTTACTTTTTTTATATTTCTTTTTTTTTTTTTAATTAAAAAACATTTGTAAATTTTAGACAAAAAGAGAGTATGTGACCAGAGGGGAGGAGCAGAGAGGAAGGGAGAAGAAGGGGGAAAGAATCTCAAGCAGACTCTGAGCTAAGGGCAGACCCCAATGCTCGACTCCATCCCACAACCCTGTGATCATGACCTGACTCTGAGATCATGACCTGAGCCAAAACCGAATCAGATGTGAAACCAAGAATCAGATGTGAAACCAACTGAGCCACCTGGGCACCCCAACTCACTATATTCCTATTGAACTACAGCACTGCCAGGTCTAAAATGGTGAAAGGGAATGAGATTAGGGAAGAAAGAGTATTTCACAGAAGAGAAAGAGGTACTCTGGGTCATGATAATTAGTTACTGAATGAATGTATGGATTTAGTTTTATCCCAATGCCCTATTCTTGCTAGATCCCCCTCCTCCACCTTTTAAAAAAATAACCAGGAATGTGAAAGGGGAAGAAGGAAGAGCATTTGTACATGGTCTCAATGTTAATCTCCACCTTTGGGCATGGGGAACAGTCAGAAAAATAGTAGTCCACCTTTATCTCCAGAGGAATTTACTGAATCTGGGACATTCTTAATGCATTCTGAGTGAAGTATCTGGGAAAAAAAATCTTGATAATAACTCTGGAAATTTTTGAAACCAGAGATCCCTGTCCGATTAAAAGATCTTTAAACAGGGGCACCTGGGTGGCTCAGTGGGTTAAGCCCCTGCCTTCGGCTCAGGTCATGGGCTTAGGGTCCTGGGATCGAGCCCCACATCGAGCCCCACATCAGGCTTTCTGCTCAGCAGGGAGCCTGCTTCCCTTCCTCTCTGCCTGCTGCTCTGCCTACTTGTGATCTCTCTCTCTCTGTTAAATAAATAAAATATTTTTAAAAAATCTTTAAACATTACAGTCTCTTAATTTTTTTTTTGCCCTTTTTAAAAAGATTTTATTTATTTATTTGACAGAGATCACAAGACGGAAGAGAGGCAGGCAGAGAGTGAGGGGGAAGCAGGCTTCCTGCTGAGCAGAGAGCCAGATGCAGGGCTCGATTCCAGGACCCTGAGATCACACCTGAGCCAAAGGCAGAGGCTTAACCCACTGAGTCACCCAGGAACCCCCTTTTTTACCTTTTTAAAAAGGGATTTTACTTTATTATTTTTTAAGTAGGTCTCACACCCAGTATAGGGCTTGAACTCTGGACCATGAGATCAGGAGCCTCACACTCTACCAACTGAGCCAGCCAGGTACTGATATACACAGCAAAATTTATCTTCTTTATTTTTTTTTAAAGATTTTATTTATTTGACAGAGAGAGAGAGCACAAGAAGGCACAGTGGCAGGCAGAGGGAGAGGGAGAAGCAGGCTCTTCACCGAGGAGGGAGCCCGATGCAGGGCTCCATTGTAGGACCTGGGGATCATGACCTGAGCTGAAGGCAGCCTCCTAACCAACTGAGCCACCCAGGTGCCCCACAAAATTTATCATCTTAACCATTTCTTTAAAATATTTTTAGAGACTGTGAGCAGGGAGAGAGAGAATCTCAAGCTGACTCCCCACTGTCTGAGGCAGTGCCCTATCTCAAAACCCTGAGATCAGGACCTAAGCTGGAATCAAGAGTTGAATGCTTACCCGATGGAGGCCCCCAGGCACCCCTGAACCATTTTTTAAGCTACAAAGAGACAACCAGAATACAAGGGAAGAGTTGAAAAATGAAAGAAAAAATGCAGAAGAACATCCAGAAGAGAAATAAGAGAAATACGGGTGGGTGCGAAGAACTTCACACACACACACACACACACACACACACACACACATGCACACACAGCCCTGTTTGCCTGCTATGGAGGACATCACACTGTCCTTCCTTCTGGGAATTTGTCACTCTCAGTGATCCTGCCCCCAGATTCACCTCTTTGTATAGTCCCTTCCCACATTGTGTTAGGGTTGCCTGTGCCATCAATAGAATGCAGCAGAAGTGGCATGTCACTTCTGGGGCAAGGTTCTAAAGGACACTGTGTCTTCTGTCTCTCGTTCTCTCCCCACCCCCCTCAGATTGGTTGTCCTGAGGGAAGCCAGTTGCCATGTTGAGACGTTCCCAAGGCCAGGAAGTGAGGCGCCTGCCAATAGCCATGTGGTGGCTATCTGATCCTGGAAGCAGATCCTTCAGCCCTGGCCAAGCCTTCAGGTGGCTGCAGCCTGGCTGAGAGCTGTGGTGCCACCTCAAGAGAAAGCCTGAGACAGAACTATACAGATGAGCTACTCCTGACTCTCAGAAGTGGTGTGAGATAATAAACATTTGTTAATTTAAGCCACCAGATTACGGGTTATTTGTTATGTAACAAATAACTAATAACAAATAACTAGTAAAACAAATAACAAACGCCTGCAAATCTGTGACTGTAGCAATTCCCCCCCCCCCTTTTTTTCAAAGCTGTCCTTTTTTTTTAAGGATTATTTGGTGTGTGAGAGAGAGAGAGCACAAGTAGGGACAGCGGTAGGCAGATGGAGAAGCAGGCTCTCCACTGAGCAAGGAGCCTGATGCGGGACTTGATCCCAGGACACTGGGACCATGACTGAAGGCAGATGTTTAACCGACTGAGCCACCCAGGCGTCCCTGTAGCAATTTCCTAAGAACTAAATTGCAAAGGGACACTTGTCTCACTATTTTCGTATATGCACAAGCAGTTTGCTGGACATCCCCTGAAATTCTGGACATCAATATATCGAGTTGATAGAAGACTAACACAGTGACTTAGGGAAACAAAACAAAACAAAACAAAAACAGCATCACTTCCTTAGGACTTCATCCCTTTTGTCATTTCCATCAGTTTTGTAGAGTTCCCCTTCTGCAGGTTCCTCGGGCTGTAAATCTAGAGCCTCTTAAATTGGTGACAGTGTTGATACTCCCCTGGCCAGCTATTGCTTCTGGAGCTCTATGTTCGACTTGAGTTTCACTTCCAGCATTGTAACTTTCGCTTTCTTTGTTGTAATTTTATCTTCATTGGCCGATTCCCCCTTAGTTATCTATTTTTTTAAAAATGCCATTTGAGTTTGTATAATAGTCTGACTCCGTATTTAACCTTGGATTGATGACAGCTTCGAGCTCTACTACCCCTTTCTTCTCCCTCTGCCCTTTGTCACAGCAAGCAGATGAGAAAGCCCATGTGCTCCCCTCTGACTCTGGAGGGAAGTTCAGGTCACACAAGCCCCAGCTCCAGCCACCCCTTAATCACAATAAAACCCTTAAGCCAGTCTTTTCCAAGCTCTCACAAGCCATTTTTGGATTGAATGGTAACTATCCCTATTCACTCCAGAAAGCCCCATTATGTGAATAATAAACCTTTTCATACCCTCTTTGTACATGTAGGGTGCCATCAGTTTTAATATCCAAACCAAACTTGGGATGGGGAATCCATCTCATTTCTTCAGGGTATCAAAGATAAATACAGCTGGACATTAGTTAAGGTGGTGAAAATAGATTCTATCCAGTAACTACTGACAGTAGGGGAAAGAGTTGAGCTCCATTCTAATTTTGCAGAGGTTATAGGATACTTTAAAAGGGGAATGTGGTGGAGAGCAAGGAGAGACTCAAATAGAGTCAGAAAAGTGAAATATTAAAAAGTAAAAATTCAGGGGCACCTGGGTGGCTCAGTGAGTTAAGTATCTGGCTTCGGCTCAGGTCATGGTCTCGGGGTCCTGGGATCGAGCCCCGCATCGGGCTCTCTGCTCGGCGGGGAGCCTGCTTCCTCCTCTGTCTGCCTGCCTCTCTGCCTACTTGTGATCTCTCTCTCTGTCAAATAAATGAATAAATCTTTAAAAATAAAAAAATTTAAAATGAAAAAAAAAATTCAGGGCGCCTGGGTGGCTCAGCCAGTCAAGCATCCAACTCTTGGTTTTGGCTCAGGTCATGATTTCAGGGTCCTGAGACTGAGCCCCACCTGGGGCTCCACCTTGTGCTTAGAGCCTGCTTAAGATTCTCTCTCCCTCTGCTGCTCCCCCACTTGAGAGCCTTCTCTCTCTAAAAAAAATAAAAAGGACAAATGCAATTAGGTCAGCTGCATCTGTAATTATCGAGATTAGAATTCTTTCCTCCCACAGAGACTGAACGACAGAGGCCCTATCCTTCCCGGGGAATACATTTCATTTCCAGGATCTGGCTTTCAGGTCCTTGACAGAGCTATGTCTCAGTTGTAGGAGATACACATACATCTCAAAGGGACAGAGGAAGAACACTCTAAGGGAAGTCAGCGGCCTATCCTCCCTGTTGGCTGGCACAAACAGTAAATTCTGGCGGAGTTGAGTTTTTTGGGCTGACATTTAACGGTGTGTGTGTGTGTGTGTGTGTGTGTGTGTGTGTGGTGTCTGTGTTTGTCTGACAGGCAAGGTGTGTGTGGGGGGAGGGGTGGGCGTGGGAGTGGCTGGGGTAATCATAAGGACGCCGCCTTATGTTGGTAGAAGCCATGCTAGAATCTGTCTCTCAGCAGAAGTTTGGACAGAATCCTTATGTGCTCACAGTTCTGCAATTCTCAGGAACTGAAACAGTTTACCAACAGGAGACAAAGAGCCCACACAGCTACAACTGTTGCTGTCCCTGTGTGAATTGAGGAACAGACTTGCAGTGACTGGTGACCAACAGACTTGTCTCTGTTGGTCACCAGTCACTGACAAGAGATGGGACTTGTCGGGACGCCTGGGTGGCTCAGTTGGTTAAGCGGCTGCCTTTGGCTCAGGTCATGATCCCAGCATCCTGGGATCAAGTCCCACATCGGGCTCCTTGCTCGGCAGGGAGCCTGCTTCTCCCTCTGCCTCTGCCTGCCACTCTGTCTGCCTGTGCTCGCTCGCTCTCTCTCCCTCTCTCTCTGACAAATAAAGAAATTAAAAAAGAAAAAAAAAGAGATGGGACTTGTCACTGATCATGATGTGTAGCCATTATTAGTGCAGTGATTTGTAGACCAAAGAGTGAGCAGCTGTTTGTACTTTATGTGATTACTGACAGTTACTATAAAGTGGTAACTGAAGTTTGAATCATGTTGAGGTCCTGGTATTTTTTAACTAAACCATAGTGACTGAAATTCATGCATATGTGAACTGTGCAGAGAAGACTGGGAGAGAATATAGTGAATTGAGTTGAATATAGTGCTGTCACATTTTATGGGAATTTAAATTGTGCAAATTTAAAATAATGTGAATACATACTTGAAAAGTTGTATGTTATATGCAAAGTTTGAAATAATGCAATTCTCAATATTTTAAAAAATTGTTGGGAGTCATAGAATTTTAAAACTCTCTTAAATGGTAACTTGCAGTCAGTATTTGTTATTACTATACATAATCCCCTTCACCTTAATCACACAAAATTTGACTATCATGTGTCAGTCTCCTATAAGTGCTGTTTGTGTGCTTTGAAACATTCCTTTTGTGAACGATCTGCAGACTTGTGCTGCCACTCTAATATTCAGTGTTGCTAAAATAAAAATCTTTTTTTTAAACCAACTAACCCAAATATTTACTCAGGAGTGGTATTCATACTTGTGCTGTAAAACATGACTGAAAATTGGTAACTTTGGAATGGAACTTTTATTTTTATTATTTTTTAAAGATTTTATTTATTTATTTGTCAGAGAGAAAGCTTGAGCTAACACAAGCAGGGGAAGCAGCAGGCAGAGGGAGAACCAGGCTCTCGACTGAGCAAGGAGCCAGTGTGGGACTTGATCCCAGAAAATAGAAAGCAGAATTAAAACAAAATTTCTCTATCCTATTGGTAGATTTATGCTCTTTGAGAATGCACTTCCTACACTTATTCCAGTGGGAAAATTAGTACTCCATTATCTAGAGAGTAAATCTTGCCTTGTTTTCACTTACACTTTCCTTACATCACTACTATGTACTACAATGTGTGGATTTTATTGTTTTAGAGTTTGTTGAATCCTGGTTTTTATTTTACTTATTTACTTATTTTAAAGATTTTATTTATTTTTTGGACACAGAGAGAGAGAGGCACACAAGCAGAAGAAGCAGCAGGCAGAAGGAGAGAGAGAAGCAGACTCCCACTGAGCAGGGAGCTCACCGTGTGGGACTTGATCCCAGGACCCCAGGATCCCAGGGCCCCAGGATCCCAGGATCATGACCTGAGCCAAAGGCAGCTGCTCAACTGACTGAGCCACTTGGGCCTCCCAGAATCCTGTTTTATTTAAAAAAAAAAAAAAACAAAACAACTTCAAAAAACTTAACAAAATCTTTGTAATAGACATTTTGGAACAATTGGGGAAATGTGAATATGGAGTTGATACTAGAAGGTTTTTATGGAATTACTGTTCAATTTTATAGGTCTGATAATGTTATTGTGATCACATAGGAGTATGTCCTTAATCTTAGAAGATCAATGGTGACATATTCAGGGCTGAAGTGTCATCATACATGACTATACATTTAGATAGATAAAATAAACCTGGCAAAATATAACAGCTGTTAACTCTAGGCGAGGTGTTTATGTCTGCTCATTGAATTCTTTCAAATTTTCTATTTGAAATTATCAGTAAGAGCGGGGACATATATTGACCGAGAAAATGTTTATATTCTTCACTGAAAACATGCTATAATAGTTACGCCATTAAAATGCATTTGTATAATGTCAGAAGATTGTGCACAGTCATCCACGGGAGATTGGGCTGCGTGTGGTAGTCGTTTTCTTTTAGTTTGTGTGTATTTTTATTCATCTATAATTTTTATGCATTACAAGCAATTTTGAGAAGCTGGCACTATCATATTTTATCATTATTACGACTACTGCCAACACCACCAGCTCTGGTAGGACAAGCTCTGTGGTCACGGGCTTGTTTTCTTTTTTAATGTTCGCAGTGCCTGCATTTTCTGAGTCTTCCGCCCGGGTCAGTCTGCGAAGCTGAATGTCGGCCTCACGCCCCCTGGCGGTTCTCCCCGACGCAGCCCCGGCCACACCGCCCTCTCCGGGGCGGGGCTCCTGCCGCGGGGCCTGACGGGAAACGCCCCTCCTGGTCCCCGGCTTGCGTTGCGCGGGAGCCCGGGGGCGAGCGTTTCGGCGCATGCGCCGCCCACGCAAGGCCCTGCCCCGGGCGAGGCGGGTGCTGTAGCGCCGTTGGGGCGCCGGCCGTGTTGAGGGCGAGCTGCGCCTGCGGGAGGCAGGCCCCGGGCCTCAGGTCCCAATCTGCAAGAGCTTCCCCGGCGGGCCGTTCGCGGCGCGACATTTGTTCGCCTATCGGGGCCTGGGGGTTCTCAGGCTTGACAGTGTAGGCGGCTCCTGTTCGGGGGCCGCTGCGCGCTCAGTGATTATTGCAAGGAGTCTTCACCGTTCTGCTCTAACAGATTGGGAAACGGAGAGTCAAGACAGGCCAGCGCAGCCGGCGGAGGCGGCGCTAGGAGGCGCATCCACAGCTGTCGCCTCTCTCAAAAATGGTTGTGCCTAAATCCGGCGACGTAGCCCACCCAGCACTGAGCCAGGGGGCATCGTCGTCGAGTATAATGTGGAATCCGCTTTGTCGTGGGACACTTGTATTTCTGGGATTCTTGGCGTCTCTGTGGGCTTCTTGGGTCACACTTCATAATGGTTGGTTACGGGCCTGGTCTGAACTGTCCAGCCTGTGTGTCCTCAGTGGTCCTGGTTTGGGTTTTTTGAAGGCCCAGCCCAAGATTCCGGGGCACAGGGAGTTCCAAGATTTAAGACCCTTATGGTAGGTCACAACTAAAATGGTTTTGGCCCTTCCTGTCCTGGTTCCTAGGAACAAAGCAACTCCTAAAGGAAAGCGGAATCCCACCTGGCAGATGGCCAGTCTGAATGGCGACCTCCCACCAGGGCTGCAGAGCAGAGGAGGAGGAGGCTGAGAAAGAGCAGACGCTAGATTTGCGCGGCTAGTAGTAATTTGTGATCCTTGTGTTCTGCAAGCCACTCTTCAAACTGCTGACAGCCTGAGGTCGGAGCCAAGTTTTGGGAGAGGCGAGCTGGGTGAGCTGGGGCTAAGGCAGGCCTGCCAAGGACAAGGCACTTTATTTGAGGGCCTGAGAGAGAATGGTCTGGGGGAAAGGAAGAACCAGCTACCACCAGGAAAATTCTCTCTCAGACCTCCCTAACAGCCTTGGACTTCTTTCAAAGCCTCCGCTGTTTTCAGATCCTGAGGGGATCTCATACCACATGCAGCACTGAGACATGTGGTTGCTTCCGCCTTTCTGACTTCACAGACGCAGATAGTAGTGCCAGAAAGAACTTCCTGAATTACCTGTTTCTGATTACAATGAAAGATGAAAAACACGGAGCTAGAGAGGGTAAAGGTCTGGGTTATCCTGTTCATTTGTAGCCTAACCAATAGTCCGATTTTCAGGTACAGTTAAGTCAAAACGGGTTTCTGTCAGAAGACTGAGAAACTACCGCCAAAGTAGTTAAGGACCAAAGGATGGTCTCTAACAGGAGAGCGTTTTTTCCAGCTAGTGAGGTGGAGTTTTATAGGCGGGAGAATCCAGGAGGTACAAGGCAGGTCAGATCTCTTGTGATTATTCTTTTTTTTTTTTTTTTAAAGAATTTATTTATTTAACAGACAGATCACAAGTAGGCAGAGAGGCAGGCGGTGGGGGGGGGGGGGAGCAGGCTCCCTGCTGAGCAGAGAGCCCGATGTGGGGCTCGATAGGAGGACCCTGGGATCATGACCTGAGCCGAAGGCAGCGGCTTAACCCACTGAGCCACCCAGGCGCCCCTCTTGTGATTATTCTTTCTTTTCCCCCAGCTCCACCTTTGTAGTTCCCTGCCTGTTTCCTAGTTCCACAGAAAATGAATAGATCTCAGGTGAGTTGTTTATTGTTCTTCTCCCTGTTTTGTTTACTGTGACTGTCTGAGGCTTTCAAGGGTCAATAGGTTAGAATGGAACTACAGAAATAGATGAAAATCAGCTTCAGAGAAAATATCCAGGAGTGCATCAATATCAGGACAAAGTGGTATGCAGAAATATGCAGATTTATGATATTACAGCCAAGTTTGATTTGTCTTTCGTATGGTACCCCCCACCCCCAAGTTTTTGTTTATTTACTTTAGAGAAAGAGAGTGCATGTGGTGAGGGGAGGAGCAGAGGGGGGAAGATAAGTGGGGGGAGAATCTCAAACAGACTCTGTGAGAAGCCTGACTCAGGGCTTATTCCCACCACTGAGGTCATGACTCCAGCGGAAATGAGACACTGAACCTACTGAGGCACCCAGGCACCGCTTTATTCTTATTTTTATTTTTTTGAAAGTAGGCTCCACACCCAGTGTGGGACTTGAACTCACAACCCTGAAATCAAGAATCACATGCTCCAGTGACTGAGCCAACCAGGTGCCCCTAAATTTGTCTGACTTTTCTGCAGTCAAATGCTCTACCCCTGAGCTATACCCCCTGTCTGACTTTTCTGAAAGACATTCTTTGTTGCATGATTTGAACTGGCTCTTAAATTGTCATGGTAATTCCTCATGCGAAGTAAGAGTTCTAAAAAATGTTCCTGTTCTGATTTTCCTGTAGGTAACAGTAAATAATCTCTCAGGAACTAGGGGAAATCAATATAGCCTGCTGCCTGTAATTGCTCAAGGAAAGCAGGGCACACTGTGTTGAAGGAGAATTCAGTCAATCCAGGTTTCTACAGGCCCAAGTGCCACCATGGTCCCATAGACTTCTTTCTGATGATCCCACTTGATCTAGGCATAGAACCAGGTTTTCAAGGAAGAATGAATAATATATATATAGATAGATATAGATCATCTCCTTTAATATTATAAATAGATTGTGCAGCAGATGGATTAAAGTTGTGTTTTCTAGCAAATATGTCCCCATTTCCCTTTCATATTACAAACCAAATCACTTGTTGTATCTGTCTGGTAAGAGGCAATGGAGATCTTATTATGGCAAATGTCATGGATACTTTAGTACTTAAATTACCTTGAGTTCAGTGAATTGAGCATTCTGTCCAGTTTTGGTGCCCATATCCAGTGTCTCCTAGAAAGTCTTCTTTTTTAAATTTTATTTTAAAGATTTTATTTATTTGACAAAGATCACAAGTAGGCAGAGAGGCAGGCAGGGATCACAAGTAGGCAGAGAGGCAGGCAGAGAGAGAGGAAGGGAAGCAGGCTTCCTGCTGAGCAGAGAGCCCGATGTGGGGCTCGATCCCAGGACCCTGGGATCATGACCTGAGCCGAAGGCAGAGGCTTTAACCCACTGTGCCACTCAGGTGCCCCTCCTAGAAAGTCTTCTTGGTTAGTTTCTAGTCTATTCCTCCTTCTGTGATTATTTCTTTTCTGTCTTTTCCACAGTGTTTTCTTCCTCTTCTTGCCTCTTATTATTGTTTCTTCCACAGTGTCCATTACTGATCTCCTGTTGTGCTCACTCTCCTGGTCTTGTTGGCGAATCTCTTCCTTCGGGGGTTGTGCCGTTTGCTGGGATGCTTGCATCTGGTCTCTAGTCCAGACCTCTCCCTTACCCTGGACCCTAATGGCCAACTCTTCTGGACATTTCTTTATAGTTCATCTATAGATCCAAAAGGAAAGTTGTTATTAACAGCCAGCCCCCCTGCTGCCCTTCTTTATCTCTTACCAAATGTTATCACCAGCCAGACCATTGTCCAGGTAACAGACACAACATGTTTTAAGTGCCATCCTTTACCTGCTACCTAAACATCCAGTTGGTGATTAAATCTTGTTATTTTCAAGTTGTTAATACCTCTTCCTTTTTTAAATAAAGATTTTTTATTTATTCATTTGAGAGAGGAAGTGAGTACATGTGTGAAAGCATGAGCAGCGGGGAGGGTCAGAGATAGAGAAGCAGACTCCCCAAAGAGCAGGGAGCCCCAAGGAGGGATGATCCCAGGACCCTGGGATCATGACATGAGCTGAAGGCAGCTGCTTAATCAACTGAGCCACCCAGGTGTCTGTGGTCTGACTTCTTTTATTCAGTGTTATGTCTGTGAGAACATCTCTGGGTAGCATTAGTTTGTTTTTTCTCCCCGTGTGACTAGACCACAGTTTAAACATCCTGCTCTGGATGGATTTGTGGGCTGTTTCTTTTTCTTTTCTTTTTCTTTTTTTAAAAAGATTTTATTTAGGGGCACCTGGGTGGCTCAGTGGGTTGGGGCCTCTGCCTTCTGCTCAGGTCACGATTCCAGGTCCTGGGATGGAGCCCCGCATCTTAAAAAAAAAAGATTTTATTTATTCATGAGAGACAGAGAGAGAGGCAGAGAGAGAAGCAGACTGGGGAGCCTGATGCTCTGATCCCAGGACCCTGGGATCATGACCTGAGCAGAAGGCAGACCCTTAACCCTTTCAGCCACCCAGGCACTCCATTTCTAATTCTGGCTTTTGTACATATATATGGTGTATATATGCACTTGATTTGTATATGGTGTATATATGCACTTGATTCTGTAGGATATAAACCTAGAAGTGGAATCGGTGGGTCATAGAAGATGTCTATGTTTGGCTTTGACAGTTTCTGCCAAATGGTTTGACAAAGTAGTTACACTACTTGACACTCCCAGCTGCCATACACCAGTCCTGTTGCACCATAGCCTTAATTAACACTTGACACTTGATGGCATTTGGTATTGTTTGTGAGGTTTTCTTTTTCTTTTGTTTTTTTTTGGTATTTGGTGGGTGAGTGTAGTGGTATCTCATTGTGGTTGTATTTTGCACTTCTCTGAGGACCGATGATGTGGAGCATCTTTTCATGTTAACTGACCATTTTGATATCTTTTTTTTTAAGTGTGTTTTAGTCTTGTCCATTACAAATTTTGACAGTTTGTCTTTGCTGTATTAACTTATAGAAGTTCTTTGTATGTTCTAGATATGAGTCCTTTGTCAGATATGTGCACTGAGATATCTTCGAGACTTGTTCTGAATTTAATTAAGTCCAGTTTAACAATCTTTTCTTTATGGTTAGTGCTCTGTGTGTCCTGTTTGAAAAAAAAATCTTTGCCTATCCAAAAATCATAAGGGAATTCTGCTGAGTTTTCTTTTAAAAGCTCAAATTGATTTACTTTCACGTTAAGTGTATGATCATTTTGAATTTTTATATATATATCTTTTTTCTTCTTTCTCTTTTTTTGTTTTTGGCATAAGCTATGGCTAACCAGTTCCTGCAGTACCATTTATTTAAGACCTTCCTTTCCCAACAGAATATTGTTGAAAATCAGGTGACCACATATATGAGCATTTATTTTGGATTTTTAAAAAAGATTTATTTATTTATTTATTTCAGAGAAACAGAGACAGGGAGAAGAGAGAGCAGGGGGAGGGGCAAGGGGAGAGAGAATCCTGAAGCAGACTCCTTGCTGAGCACAGAGGCCTGTGCATGTCCCAGCACCCTGAGATCATGACCTGAGTTGAAATCAAGAGTTGGTCTTAACTGACTGAGCCAGCCAGGCACTCCCTTTTTGGATTCTTATTTCTATTGCAGTTGTCTCTTTGTCTAGCCTCCTGCCAGTAGTACCCTGCCCTTATTATTTTAGCTTTATAAAAAGTATTAATTGTCTGTGGGTATAAGTTTTCTACTTTCATTCTTGGAGAATTGCCTTGGCTACTTCAAGTTATTTATATTTCCATATCAATTTTATAATAATCTGCTCATACCCCCCCACCCCCCCACCCCCTACCCAGTCTGCTGGACTGCTGGAATTTTTTTTTTAATTTTTTATAAACATATAAAGTATTTTTATCCCCAGGGGTACATGTCTGTGAATCGCCAGGTTTATACACTTCACAGCACTAACCGTAGCACATACCCTCCCCAATGTCCATTACCCACCCCCGCTCCCTCCCCCCTCCCCCCAGCACCCCTCAGTTTGTTTTGTGAGATTAAGAGTCCCTTATGGTTTGTCTCCCTCCC